>LOND01000521.1:78601-93755 GCA_014220965.1 Paragonimus kellicotti | reverse complement strand
ACTTGTTATTCAAAACTTAATAGCGATCGGCTCCATTTTTCAGAATGTCCTACATCTGGTCTTCTGCGTACGATTGGGGAGATTTCTCTCCTTTTGTTCGATAAAGTCATGATAATTGTTGAATGATATAATTGTAATTGAAAACTGCCTCGTACAACAAGTGTACTTCTGTCTGAATCCCTCGTGGTAACTTGCGGTGATTTTTGCAGGGCGTTCCCGATACAATAGTTCTTTGCTTCGATTACTCGACAAGTTATCTGTTATCACAGTGTATGCTTTAAGACGTAGCCCCCATCGATATCAGAACTATCTTGCTGGAAAATGACCGGGCTTTAGAAAAGTCCAAGCACGGCTACATATTGTGTACGTATTTTTATATTTTATTTTATTTATATTTGTTGATTTATTTATATTTATTTATATTTTACGTGTGTTTAACGCGATAAGGACCACGTGGATTGGGTAAACGCGCCGCAACTACCATTCAGAATTTGATGCCGAATTCGTCGGATTTGTTTGGCACACAGCTGATTATTGGTTCAAACATGCGCAACTTCTGGCGAATCAGCAAAACAGGATATACTCGCCAATACTCATGCGATATGGCGATCACATGATTAATGTTTACCGATTGGAGCCATTGACTATATCGACCGACGTTGCGCAGTCACTAAATGATCAAGTAACCGAACATAATCAGGGTATCAAAAGTCAGTATTATGGGCAGTGGGATAAATGGCACGTCATCCGGTGAGCTCATACAGGCAGTCGGCAAATGAAGATGGGCGAACGAGCTGACCAATACATTTAAGTGTATGTTAGAGATACAGCTTGAGAACACCGGATTGATTGTGCACTTCCTTGCACTTGTCAGAGAAAGGAAGATAGACAAAAAGAGGAAGTGCTTGTTTTAGTGCTTACCAAACCCTTAAACTTAGCAGTCGAGTGCATCCGCCAGCTGATAGGTGACGACGTTCTAAATCCTACCACTTTTTGGCTTTTACACATACAAACAACAAAAATCCTCTCGATTCAGTACATCAACCGAGAGGTTCCGATTATGGATGTAGATAATTGGTCGTTGAGGTTGCTCTCGGTTTTCCGTCAGCTTTGGACGTTTAGCACATCACACACACACACACACCTAAAAGTAACTCATCTTAAGGTCGCATTCACGGGTATTATGTTTAGAAATGCGTGGTTTCTTCAAATGTCCTCATGTAATTGGTCGACTTTAAGTAACCGTCGGCGATGTAGACAGGTTCCCTCTGAGAACAATGGGGTGTGATCCGCTTGCTTCCGGTCATTTTCTAGGTGATCTTAAGCACATTGCAACACACAAGTAGCACTTGGATTCTGTCCGTGCATCTTGTACGCGTGGTGGTTCCGACAGAGAAGCACTGGAAATTCTGAGATTATCGAACGATAAGGCGCCATGCGTCACACGTTATTATGTGGAATCGAATCATCTGGGTAGTTGTGCCGAGATTCAAATTTCGTCATCGTGATGGAAATGTTCCTGTGTTGGAGATCGGCGGCCAGACATCAGCGATGCATTTCACGCGCACACGAATTTCATCGAGTAGGGATGCAGCTCGATGATCTGATGTCTTGTGAGGTGAGCTGTTTTAAACGCGCGTTACGGGACGATGTAACTGATCTGCTAGCACGTTGAGGGCAATCTCAATGTGCGATCATTTACTTTCCGTATCCGTGTTTCATGTTGTGGATGCGAATTTTTGGCCCTGTGTCAAGTTACCTAGTCCACTTCACAGATAAATGCACGTACTGCGTACTCGTTCTTCCTAATACGGAAAGATTTCCACCATCTCGTTACTTGGTTTGATTCTAAAGACGAGACTGTTTTTACTTTCCGCAGCTTGTTTGTTTCACCATCAGGAAACATTGAGTTATTGGATTACATTTTTACGTTTTAGAGCTCTCCGGGTTCCAACGTGTGATCTCCTGTATGACGACTTTTGCCGTCTGCGAGTGGCAATTGAATGCAAACTTCCGAACCCCGAGGCGTCCGTCTTTTTATACGGGCTCCTTCGGACCGCCTTGTAAGTTTCCCGAGTAATTCTACTAATCACATAACGACACAAACTACCAATCGGTTCATATCTTTCAGGCTGTACGTGCGTACGCGAATTTTTATGCTTGTGTATGGAAGCAGCGTGTTTTCAGTGGTTTTAATTGTAAGTCACTGCATCATCTGCATTATCGCTAGACTTGTGTTGTTCGAATGATGGATTGTCCAGTGAAATCCCTCTATATCCAACAGACAATTGGCATTAGGGATTAGGTTAATATAGAAACTCACATGTAATGTAAAAAATATACACTACCATGAGCAAAACATTTATATGCAGACAGTGGTTGTTTTAATCGATGTTCGGTTGGACAGTTGTTCTGGTTATCGACAATCTTCGAGTAGTGGTACTGCTCCTATTTTGTACTAACCATGGGTGTAATCCCCTGTGTACACATCCTTACTGCACACTACTCACCGATGTTNGTAGCCTATGCTACTTAAAATCAACATATCATCAGAATACCTGTTTTGATCCGAACTGGCCAGTCTGGGGTTGTGTGCCCAAGTGTCTGTATCAACCCATGAGGTTGCCATGGTGTTTATGGCGTACCACTGAATGTGGATGGATGCGTGTTTAATCGGCGTCTGTTTCTATCTGTCTGTTGTGTAAAATCTATTTTGCTTTACGTTTGTTACTAATCAGTGTAAACGAGCTGTCAATCTATTGCTGTATATGTTTTTTTCCGTACCACTGAAGGTGTTTAAGTGTTGTGACCGCAAAGACGCTTGGCCAGCAAATTCGTTTATTGCACGAACTCCCGTACAGGTCATGTTAAACATGGGACCACAAACGTGTACACTCATTTGCACGGCTGATATGCATTCACATACATTGGGTGGCAGTACGTTGTCATTCGCCCTGGTGGCACTTCTCCCATAGCGCGTACACACTATTCCAATAGTCTCTTCTGGTCCGTCGTCTTCCTGGCGTTGGGGCTTGCCCTTTGTTCCCGAATGTCGCTTGTGAGTAGTATACTACTCACAACGAAACTGCCTGTTATACAACACTAGGAATTCATTTTCTTGTCAATGTTTTTTTCTTGGCATGAGACTTTCGTGCGTCTATGAAAACTGTTCTCGTTTTGGACCTTTACTCAGCCTTTTTCATGATTCAAGGCAATGTCACTCAGTTTGTGTGCATAAACTGCCACTCAGGCACGTTGTCTGCTTTGTAACTGATAACACTCATCCATCTTGCGTAAAACCCGAAGGTTAGCCGTTTCTGTTATTGCCGTTTCCATGTTGTATGAAACCTCCGGCCGTACGCTGGCTACTGATGTGAGTGTTCGCATTGTTAACATATTGTGATATGTCTCCGGTTCTAGACAAACGTCATCGGATAGTAGAGATTGCGGATTGTGTTTGTTAACGATTTCGTAGTCGCAGTTCAAAGTTATGAGTTTTACTGATTGTTCATCAAAGTAGGTTTGCACGAACTTCTGGATAGGATTGTTTAGTTGGATACTGGTGTACTCCTCAGTGGCCAACAACCGGAATATCTGTGTATTGGATAGGTGTTTTGTTACTGGGTAAACAATCTTAAAAACATCTTTTCTACTAATAGTGGTTATAGTCGGTCAAGTACGCATCATTAGCGCCTGAATCCGTTTTACTGGCATCACCGTTCAACCATGCAGGATGACGCTGACACACTTTGTCAGACAGTCGCCTTGTAGTACAACCAGTATATGGTGTCAAACAGATGCGGTCAAACAAATGTGCACTCTAAACAGCTGGTTGTAAAACGTTGAAGTTTGTCTTTGAGTTGTGGCATGCTGATAGGCATTGAGGGAAATCTCGTGCGCAACTCAACTGCAGATTAGGTTGTTTGATTGACTTTCTTGGCTTTCTTGTGATAACGTCGGCCACACAGGGGAGACTATCAACCGAAAATTTCTTAGTCACATCACCTCCCGAACAAAACGCATTGGTTATTCATTCTGCATGAGCACTTCTTGTAGAAAGCCTAGATCAGCTTGCAAAGTGTTAAAAATGCAGATCTTCAACGTCCTTCTCGCCTAACATCGCCTAAGGTTCCGCATTTGATTTGACAAGGTGGAACTGTCAAAGTTTTGTATTGACCACCCAGAGTCTGTTTTCTGTACACTGTCGTTGGTTTGAACCATCTTTTTTTCAAATTATGCCAACATCCAGGAAGCTGATTGAACTGTTATCTGACTCGAACGTTATACTCCCGTAGACTGAGTTAAAAACTGACAACACTGTTCTCGTTGGGCTCCCTTTGAAAACAGAAAATATCGTCTACATAGCGCCTGTAGAATGTAAATTCTTCATTGTTCATCGCCTCCAACTTGCCCGTGAAAATGCTAAAAGAGAACTCCGTGTTGTGACCGCAAAACGTGCCTAACCTGGGTGATGATCTGTTTTATGAAGTTCATTACAAGGTATGTGAAAAGATAGAATGGCAAACGCGAGCGCCCTTACATGGCTGACGTGTAGCCGCATCCGTTGGGCAACAGTGTGTCGTCGTTTGCCTTGGTGACACGTCGCACATAGTGTATATGCACGTTTTCAATAGTCGCCTCTGGTTCCCCACCGTCCTGGCGTTGAGACATGTATTTTAGCTTCCGCGCGTACGATTCGTGCTGCACTATTCCCAAACGGAGGTGCATATCATTCACCTGGGATGAGTCCATTAACACTGTCTTTCTGTTTGTGGGTCTCTGGTAAACAGGACCTGAATAATACTTGTACAAAGCGTCAGGAGTTGTCTCATTCCATTCTTTAGATAGCCACATGTCTGTTGTTAGGTTCGACACAATTGTATATAGTCAGTTGTCTCTTGTAGAGGTGCGTGTTTCATGGTCTTCAGTTTGCACTCAGTCTGTTGTGAGACCTGTTTGCAATGATAATAACAGTAATAATACTAATAATTGTAATAACAATAATGTACGAAACCCACACCGTTGAGATGGGAACAGTAGGCCATATTGCAAAACTTCCTACACTTTTGTGAACCTGTTCCGAATTTTTTTTGACTGTTACCTCTGTTTCAACACGTTTGCTCAATTTAACAGTTCTTTTCTTCCAATAGTTTCTGCCCGTTTACGTACCTAGTGAAGAAGAACGCATGGATGCCCGCTTGTATGCAAACAACGTTCGTCGCAAAATGGCTGAGTGAGCTCTTTTTCCATATCCTCTGTGCACGTTCGTTTGTACCGATTTCTTAAGCTTGTTTTGTAATGTGCTACTTTCGATTTTGACCGATCTCTTCATTTACAGTTTTATCGGTTACAACTTTTTTGAGTCAGGACCCATTACTTTGTCAGTCATATTTTCGTATTGATCTCGAGTTTGTTCATTGATAGCTGTCCGAGCTATCGAAATCAGGTCGCTTTGATTACTTCTCTCTAGATGTGAACGACTAGATGTTGTCCACTCAGTATTTGGTCACTGATGTCACCTAGCCAAAAAGCGTCTTGTGGTGTGCTAGCTGAAAATCTCAACTGAACGTCGAGACCCGGTAACTATTTATGTTTTCCAAGTTATTTATTTCTATGGAAACCACGCACTAAAGTATCTTTCTCAACATGAAGTTTTAAAGGCAGTAGTACATATCGCCCCTTGTATCCATCTGAAATTTTCAATCCCTGTTTTTATATCCTCAAGTGCGTTTGTACAGGTAACGGTAAGTGAACATTCGTGACTGTGTCTCAAAATGTTGACAACTACAACGTTCATCTTATAGCCTTTCTCTAGTTTCTCAGTTTAACTGGCGGTGTATTCCAGTTTCTTTCGACAGAACAATGACCACATCGATTTCTGATTCCTGTGTGGCTTTCGCTAAACGTTCGTCGCCTTCATGACCTGGACACAGTCTAGCACACTGGCACCAGAGATACGGGGTCCGAGTGTTAGTATTTTGTTTTTACAGTGAGCATTGATAAACTGACGTGACAATTCCATTTACTATCGCGGACTTTCTGTCAGAAAATGTTAAGGGGACGCAATATGTTTGCGCAGATTACAGGTTGGCAGCGTTTTTCTGGACAATGGCTGGAATGTCATTAGGTGGTAGCAGTCTGCATTTAGCTACAACCGTGATTACAAATGGTTGAAAATCCCCAGGTAGTCATCAGAAAAATGGTGTAGCGAACAAGCTCGTTTTCGGTTATTCATCATCAGGCTAATTACATAACATTTATATGAAACAGGGTTGTCAGGGCGAAACAAACAAAACAAGTAACAAGTTCAAGTGAGGTCGGACACGTCATTGGCACACACGGAGACAACGTTTTGATACGACTACGTCACAATTATGGCGCTTTGCTTAGTCTTGGTGTCAGTGGTTGGTTATGACAACTTCAACGCCAAGTAAATGAGTATACACAAAACGAAGCTGCAGAAACGGGCACTTTATCCTTTAACCGTAAACACAATGCTGGAGTAGAGTTGAAACAGACACGTAATTTTGCAGCATAGAATGTTCTATTGATAACAGTGTTAAGTCTCCTAGTGATTGTTTCGGCAAGCGTATCCCCTTTGAATGGTAATGAGATAAATACTGCTTTCTTTTCCGCTGGGTCATCTTATCCTGTTTCTCACGACGTTGCATAGTCTTGTCCACAAAACGCTCTGGATAGCCATTTTGTAAGAACAGTGTGCGTAGGAACGATAGTTCATCGGAGACTGTATCTTGTGTACATATTCTCATGGCTCTATTAGTCAAGCAGTTTATGAGATTCCTTTTCTGCCTTGGAGGGACAAAGCTGCTGAAATGGATATACTGTCCATTCCAGGTCTCTTTCCTATAGATTTTACGTTGAATCGATCCATCAGCACGTAGGTTAACGTCTGTGTTACTTCTGCTTACCGTAAGAACTAATAGCTGCCCTCATCCGTTTGATGCACGAGTGCGCTAACCCCAGTTATATTATTCAGGACTTCTACGGATTAGTCATCGAAGTGCTCGTCTATTGCAATACGATTTTGATCATCTCTATCTGGTTTCAGGTGTTTTTCTTTCCAAATGAGAAGGATAACTTGAAAAAGGTGAAAATGATTGTTTCATTATCTAACGATCACCCGCTAACCGTAACCCTCCAGGTTGTTCAGAAATACACGAATGTTTAATTCTTATGAAAATAGAGGTGTATGCATCATCTGCATGATCTGGCAATACGTCAGCCTCAATTGCTACCATACTTTATCGTGTCACAAGAGTTGTCAACGGCGGACATAAGGTTGATTAGAGGCATCGTTTCTTCACACCACAATGTCTGTAATAGCCTGTAGTCATCAGGGACACTCGGGTGTCTTTAGGGTGAAGGACCTTATCGTGAATGTTGTTGATGTCCGGGACTAATTTCTAGTGTAGAAACAACAATTCTAGCATACTGGTGAGTTGTTGGGAATTTGATTGATTTCAAGTTGAACATCACTCACATTTGATCGTAGCTTCGCATTCAGATAGACTTTCCAGCCAGCCTCTTTCGAAAAGAAGCACTAAACTGGAGTTTCGCTCTCGATCAGAGATTTCAACCTGTCTAGGAAGTCCTAATCGCGGGGTTATCGATTGGAGTTAACAGGACAGTAACTGTGTCTCCTCTCGAGACGATCGGGCAACCTGATCATTACTCAAGCGAAAGTGGTTGAGCGTTCACATATGATAATTCGGTCGTGCCTAATGTGAGGTCAATGGCGCAGTGGTCAACACGGTTGCCTCATGAAAGCGTGGCCGGAGTTCTAGTCCCGGCAGTGGCAAGGATATGCACTACTGACGAGCTCTAATGAGAGCGAAACTCGAGTCTAGTGCTTCTTTTCGAAAGGAGGCTGGCTGGAAAGTCTATCTGAATGTGACAGCTGCGATCAAATGTGAATGATGTTCAACTCGAAATTCTAACATACCCTGCTTGTCGAAATTCTCACAAAAGTGCGAAACCGATTGAACGTTCCCTCTTGCTAACGACGGCACAATGGAACCTGGTTTAAAAGTCACGATTAATATCACGGAACTATTTGCGAATGATTCACAACACAAGTGGTGCATTGTCATTGCAACGTGCCTCTATGCGAAGTTGGCTGAATACCTTTCTTTATGTTGAAACAGCTACAGTGGTAACCATGATGTTACCATTATGCTTGTTCACAAGCCTTTGCACACCTGAACAAAGGATTGCTGACAGTGGGTACCTGTTTCGTAGTATGGAATTTATGCTGTATTTTCTTCTACAACCGATTGTTGTTCTGTGCTTAAACTGTTCCATGCAGCCAACAGATCTGTGAAACTCCTCTGGCACACGCTGAGCAAGTCGATTCAGACGATCCACTGTGAATTCAAGCAGTATGAGCGAACCCTAGTTTTATTCCTGAAAACTGCATCGCATATAACTGCAGTTCAGATTCCTCAATTGGTTCTTAGGAACGCAGATTCGGGCAAGGTTAAATACGGTGTATCTATTGAAAGATAACGTCAGGCTTGGTGAGAGACGAACGAGGCTACTTATTAAGCAGTCTTGACGATTTTATCAATCTCACAAATAAACCTGGCCAAAAGGCACCACTAATGGAACTAGTGCTGACCACAGCATTGATACAGAATATCCTGGCACAACAACTTGATCGAAATAGGTAGCTAAAACAGAGTTAAATGGAGGGACTTGAATGGTTGGAGATGCAGACGCTGTGTTCATTTCATCAGGCTGATATCTCGAGTAGTTTCCTCTACCAGCTCTTCGAGTGAGGATAAGGTATTCAACCATGTAGGTGGCAGCTACACAGGTTACTCAAGGGAATATTCATAGTCTTTATAAATTCTTACACACACCGTTGCTTGACTACCCCGTGGTTCAACTCGGATGTTGACGCCCAACTTATGTAAAGCCTAGTGCGGTAAACTATCCTCTGGCATGCAGGGTACGATTCCAGCTATTACATATGATCAAACTAGTTTCCACTCTCAGTTCGACTTAACGTCCCTGTGAGCTAGACAGAGAAAGAGAAACGGTGTTGTGTTCTCAAACTTATCGGACCAGTTTAACATCTAGACCGTTGTGTATGTGTGCGTACTTACATGTGTGCTTTCGTCTTTACGTATCGTTTTCTCTTTTGTCTTCGTTCTGCTAGCCGGCCAGTCCGATAACTTGCATCCTTGATCAACAGATATCTACTTGTTCTTGCTTTGTTGTCCACTTTGTCGTTTTCGTGTTATGTGTTCTTAGCGGTGCTCTGATATACTGAATATAACAATCACCATTCACGCCCATGTAATTTGTTGTCCTGGGACAGACATTTTCGGTTAGTACTAAACAGACTTTATCTAGTTGTCATCTGGTTTAAGTTGGAACTAGTCGGCTGTGTTGGGCGCGTTTTCCTTCTGATCAAAGTGGATATGATTCAATTTTAGTCGATACCCTAATTTTCGTGGTAGTTCTAGTGCATTTTTGCATCGTTTGCAACATACGAACCTTTTTTTTAATTCAAACACGTTAGCATATAACACATAACTTCAATGCACTTCGGGAAGGCCATCATCTGGTACACGTACATATCATCTTTAGTGTCTGCGAGCCCGGGGGTTTGAATATTGCCTAACTGGTTCAGTAATTAGATAGCGAATCCTTGTATCAACCGGTAGTAGTCAGTGTTGGTAGGTTATTTCCGTTACCCCCGTGGCATCAGATACGACGCTTTGGACGCTCATAAAAGCAGTATTTTGACTGGCAAACCAATACACCTGAACATATAGCAGACGGTTAAGTGACTCCGTTTCTGTCCATTAATGTGATTTGACTTTGCACGAAAAATGCCTGTAACCTAAATAATCCGGATGAACGAATAACTGACGCAAATAAACCCGGATGAATGACCCTTCTACTGGATAAAAAGAACTGGTAAGCAACCCAATAAAAGCACACTCTGTGTGCTGGCAGATTTTCAACTTGTGAAAAATCTCTCCACACGTACATGGAGTTGATGTTGCGTGAACATGCGAAAATACGTTTGAATCCCGCGCTGGTCTTATTTCAATGATAGCTTGAGATATGAGGTGTGATTTCGGAATCGTGTTCCCCTTTGAGAATGCTGACCATACAATCGAACACAGGAATTAATATGCTGAGATATCGTTGGTCGTCGTTCTCGATCGATCCAGCATCCAGGAGCTTCGCCCATGACGGATTTTGCCTACTGTTGGCTGTTATTACAAGTTTCCTTTGAGAGAACCCACAACTGTCAACTGAAATCAACTTCATTGTTTCTCGGCAACTCTTTTGAAACACCATTGGTTCGAAACTACTGCAATTTCAGTACTAACATTTCCTTGCTTTCTGTGAATGTAATTCGTGGCTCATTTGGCGTCATGGTTATTAGAATCGTGTGCTGAGTCCCTCTGGTCGACGCAAAACTGTTAGCTATTGTTTTTGCGGTGTTAAGTGATCCTATTCCTCATGGTTGTATCCCTGATTCCTGGATCACATGCTGTTGGTGTGGGCGGAACTTCCTTCTTGTACTGGCTCCGACTGCAGATCGCCTCTCTGGTGTTTGCGGATTCAGCGCCGTTCGATAGTACATAGCAAACGTCTTCCTTCAATTCTGTGGTCATTCGTTTAAACGTATCCATGAAGACCTACGTCTGGCTGTTCCATTGAGGTCGGCTCGATGATGGTCTCACGTGATCGATGCATCTCTGTCGGTAGATTTATGAACATATTGATGAAGTGAACTGTTTCATTTTTATTAGACAAACACCCGAATTGATTTAACATTCTATAAAGTTGCTGGATGATTGATCATGTGATAGTGCCTGTCGTCCGCAGGATCACTGGTTATGCGTCGACAGCAATCGGGAAGTTTGACCGTGGAGAGGTCCAGGGAAGTCCAGGTGTACTATGAACCATAGAGCCGTTAGAAATGACTAAGGCCAAATTAGTTTATTCGATGGTGTCTTGTACGTGGAAGCACAACCGTAGCAGTAGTGAACCAGTAGATACGCTGCGGTCGAATGTCTTCTTTCAGCTGTTACCCGGTGCCGAAGACGAAGCTGATGAACCACCTTGCATCGAAGTTCTGGCGGGTTGACGACTCCCTCTCCGAAGAGCATAATTAAGTGTAGAACATTTCCGAAAAAACTGTTCCACGTCGTCCGATAATCCTTGATGCGACCAATGGTTTCGGCTGCCTCAGACTACTGACTATTAGAAAAATGACGAGCAATCGGGTTGAGTGACGTAGGTGTTGCCGTTGCTCGGTTAAGTTCTCCGTAAAATATCTTTAATTGTTGAAGTGGGGCAGTTATATTGGTTGCCTGTTCCGCCCTGCTCTCATTTATAACGTGTTTGTTTGTTTGCAACACATTTTCAACTTGGTGCCGTTGGTTTGAACTTAAACTTTTTCCCGTATATTGGATTCCATTCTTTTTCCATACTTTCTACTTAAATAAGGGTTACTTTTTCTCCCATAATTGTATGACTGTTATGCGTAAGTGTCACAGAGATACTGTTGCTCATGATATTAACTATGCATTTCTATCGTTTGCAACAACAGGAAGTTAGATCTGTTTTTTCAGCTTATCTTGCTCAGATGCAGCTCGTTGCCAATAATGATGGTGGTGACTCTAAAATGATTCTTTTTGGGTCTTCTGGACAGTGACCGATTCTGTTGTAACTTACGAATACTAACTGCAACTATCATTGTGGTGTGTACATGTGGTGAAAACGAAATTTTTCCGTCTACGCCATGCATTCTGACCGAGTTAATTTGATCTTTGTTTCGATGGGTTCCTGAATAGCTGTTATCACCGATTCAATAACCTGACGCTGACGGACGAACAATGTTATTTGGATTGGGTGCGTTTGCGGTTGGAAGCGTTGTTGTCACTTGCACGTCGTAGTCCCCACCTAACGCAAATCGCTTTTATTGATGCACTGTTTCCAAGCGTGCAACCGGATGAACGTGAGATGCTACTTCTGAATTTTACAATCGAAAATTACACTACGACGGTAAGCGCTCTTTTTCAGTTCGCGTCATTTATTGTGTTATAAATAAAGGGCGTCTGTTACCAGATGTGTGCGTTTACTCTATCCTATTTTGCCATATGTAGTGTGCGCATAATGAGAAACAGGTAGTCATGATGGGGATTATTACTAAACCCAAGACCTGAGTCAAACAGTTTGTCTGCACACATCCGGATAGGGCCCTATAGTTTGACGTTGCTTCACTGAGTGCGAAAGATTTAAGATTTGTATTGTGTACTTGAACTTCTTCCATAATGTGTCTTGCAGTAAACTACGTTGGTGTTCCTTGCGTTCTTTCTTTCCCTTCTTCGTTGCATCATGGAGCTCACTAACCACTGGGGCTTAGGTTCAGCTCTTTCTCGCCGTGAGCACCGATCTGTCATCTCGATGTTTGTTACTGCATTTACGAGTGAGCCGATATATTACGTAAAAATCAGCATTTTGGTTAGGTACAAACGCTGGTCGACCGCATGAGATGTGTAATGTAAGGGAGATTGTGATTTTCTCCTTACGTTGATTGTGCCATTGTTACTTCTGAAGGACACATCCACATAGGTCTGCTTATTAAGAACTGATATCCGTTGGGTTAGCATTTTCGCTAACTACGCATATGATATCATCCACATATCGCTTATAAACACTAAATCCACGAATGGCTTCTTCTAACTGGGCATTCTCAAGCTTCGCCATGAAGATGTCTGCAAACAACGGCCCCAATGGGGATCCCATTGCCACGCCATCTGTTTGTCGATATAGTTCTCCATTGAATTTAAACTGTATGTTATGAGTACAAAAGTATAATAGCTGTTTTAGTTCTCTTGGTGTTATTCGAATAGTCTATCGTCTCATCTAGTGTTCGTTTCGCTCTGTTTCATATGAATGTTATGTAATTGGCCCGATGATGACTAACGGAAAACGAGCGTGTTCGCTACACCATTTTTTTGGAGACAGCCGTGAGTATTGATCTCTTCCAACCTTCTGTTTCCTTAGTTTCATAAGCACCACATCATCATCTCAGCTCCCTGGACGCAGCGTTATCGCCTCCTCTTTGAACAGTAAAATCGGAAGACGGGCAGTACATTAGTTAGTATTGTCTATGTACGTGCTCATGGTTCCGTGCACGGTTCAGCCATATCAGGTTGTCAGTCTCAAACAGAGTGGAATTCCGGGACAGTCGTCGGCCCCTATCTTCAGAAGTTTGAAACACCCTCTTGTGACCGGTTCTTCCACTTTCACCCTCTTGAGTCCTCATGCTGACCATCTTGAAAACAGCGGTTTACTGTCTATAGCCGATAAATTGACGTCCTGATGACAAAACTTGCAAATTGAATTGTGGTGCCTGTTATATTGAATTAATATTCAAGCCTTGAATTTATAATTAAAACAAAGTATTGCTGTTTGTCACGCGAACCTCTCTTAGTATTGATCGACACGCTAGACCAGATGTTCGGAGGTAATCTCACTAGGCATCAGTCAACTAGGATTCGTAACACACTGCGTATGTGTTCTATTTCCCAGACGTGTTGGTCAAAACAATACTTATTGCCAAACGTTCATGCCAATCTGGATCAGGACCGCGAATCAGATGAATTAGCTGGCGAACCAGTGAACGTAGCATTTCGTTTTCGGACCATAGGAGCATCATGTTACGTATTTCTTGTCTGTTCCTCGTTACGGACGGACTGAGTTTCTTATGACGAATCCAAGTCCATAAGGAGTGGTGGAGAGATAACATGACACGACTTGTTAGACCCCGATGGTTTAAGCATCATTACGCTGATTCCACTCGCACCCTATTCTGTAAGCGGTTGTCTCACAATCCGGTTATGCGTAAAGACTTAATACCAGAACAACCATGATTTTTCACTATCTAAAACGACCTAAGCGTGGCCATCTTCACATAGTTGGAAATTAAATTTTTAAGGAATATCTGTGTTGACAATTGGAGTATGGCGAACTACTCTATATTTGAACCAGGCCACAAACTCACACTTACCTTGCCACTTGCCCTAAAGGAATATGTTAATAGATGGATACCCCCTGAAACCTCTACTAAAATGCGATCAAACCACTCGTCCTAAAATTCAGGTTCTAAAAAACCTTGTGGCACTTTTTGCTTATATAACAGAAGCGTAGCCTCTATTCCTGTTCCGTGTAGTGATGCTCTCTAATGAAGTTTATTGAATAAGAAAAAACCACCAATTTAAAGGCTTCTGCACAACTTACAGAAGGGCACTCAATAGGTTTTGGGCTGTCATGAGTAATGGCAAAATCATGCAAGTTTTTTTGCAGGTGGAAGTATTTTTGCGAACGATTAGTCCCAGTGACCACCAGCGAAGTGGTGGACAGCTGTTTCGACCTAGTTGGGTCTCATCAGCACCACGCACGCCGGAGAATCGAACCCACGACCCGTGAATAAGTGGCAGATTGTAGTTCAAGCACTTATCCACTAGACCACGGGGTCACCGTCACCTATGAGTTGTCCCTGACGAGGAAAAGGAAGCGTAACAACTAAGAAAACTAAGTGTTCTCGTACGCAGAAGACCAGATGTAGGACATTCTGAAAAATGGAGCCGACCGCTATTAAGTTTTAAATAACAAGTGTAAGAATAACATCCGGGACAACGAACAGCTGCTGAGGATCTTATACACAGTGATGTGTTGCTGTTTGCAAGGACAACGTGGACGTTGCGGCATTAAGTACTTCAATTTGTTACCAAGTAGCCTTGGATGCATCGAATCGAGGAAGGCGTTTCTTCATAATGTTGACCGATCAATTTTGGGATAAGCAACGATCACCACTGAATGATCTACCTTCTACTCTGGTTAGAAAAAGGTAAGATACAAAACTGTGAAACTGTATAATCAAGAACACTTAGTTTTCTTAGTTGTTACGCTTCCTTTTCCTCGTCAGGGACAACTCATAGGTGACGGTGACCCCGTGGTCTAGTGGATAAGTATTCGAACTACAATCTGCCATTTATTTACGGATCGTGGGTTCGATTCTACGGCGTGCGTGGTGCTGATGAGGCCCAACTAGGTCGAAACAGCTGTCCACCACTTCGCTGGTGGTTACTTGGACTAA
>LOND01000521.1:62418-78007 GCA_014220965.1 Paragonimus kellicotti | reverse complement strand
TCCTTTAATCCAGATGAGCAAAAGAGGAAGATAACACGCTAATCCTCGTACACAGTTCTTAATAAGCAGACCTATGTGGATGTGTCCTTCAGAAGTAACAATGGCACAATCAACGTAAGGAGAAAATCACAATCTCCCTTACATTACACATCTCATGCGGTCGACCAGCGTTTGTACCTAACCAAAATGCTGATTTTTACGTAATATATCGGCTCACTCGTAACTGCAGTGACAAACATCGAGATGACAGATCGGTGCTCACGGCGAGAAAGAGCTGAACCTAAGCCCCAGTGGTTAGTGAGCTCTCTCTATTCCGGTCTTCCAGGTTTGTTCTTTGTCACAGTGCTTCTCATAACTATTTTTCTGTTATATTCTCAGTGTTATATGAGTTTGGATAAGATTGTATCAATGGTGACAACTTTGACTTCAACGTATTCAGTATTTTTCAACTGTTTAGCACACCTGGTTTTACTGGGGAACTTGTCATCCTTTTTCCAATTCATTCTCTAGCCGCTGTCGGGCGTCAATTTTCGCCTGTTCTTGACACAGGCTTGCATGCTGCTCTACTCTTCCAATCCCCGAAAGGCTTTGCACTATGCCGCGAGGGTACGTTTTTGTCTGTTTGTTCTCACATTAACCCGTTTTTTGTCCCATCCGCGTTCCGTTACTTTATATACTTTTCACCGTGACTTAGTCCGCCTTCTGTATCTTGCTTTTTTTAACGACATCTATTTCATTGACACAGAAACTTATCGTATAGTTTATCGTGTTGACATCTGTTATCTCAGCAGATATATCACATACAAGTGATATTTGCAAAAAAAACATATAGCTGTTCAGTTTGCCCGAGTCAGTCGGTTAATTTCAGGTCAAACACTTAGCTTGCCTCGGCAAGTTACACGTACACATGAAACATCAGCGTTGTCAGCATTGCTTCACTGAACGCTCGCAACTTTCGGTTACTGTTACGTAATATCTTGACGAGTGAATTGACCTGGTCGATGTGACCTTCTGTTGACAGTTTGCACCGAGCGATCGATCACGTTCAGTTCATCGCTCTGTTGTGCTTATCTGACCGATTGCGTCAATAGTCTAATCAACCACTCTTACACGTGTTCAGCTATGCACCGATGTAAGCTTGTTCCCTTTTTCTCTCATCTGTTTACTTACTTACTTTTCCGTTTTATTTTACGAAACCCGAGCTTGACTAGAGCAGCTCAGTAAACAGACACCGGCTTTGTCTCAAGACATGTAGCAGTTGCCTTCATAGTTTACCCTCGTCGATTCAACGTTCCTTTCGATCTTTAATCGAAAGACTCAAAATTTGTACTTGGAGATGCTGCAAGGTATGATACAGCTTTGTAACCCGTTTTTAGTTTGACTGACTTCGTATGTGATGTATTGTGAGGTCCGGTTTCTCGTAATTTCGATGCCAACAACCTGTTGAAATGATCATTCTTTGTATAGAATGCAAGTGCTTTATGACTCTCCAAAGAAGCTACACTGAAGACTGAGTTTTGATCAAGTGTCACTTCTGTCCAGATCAAACCGTACATATAAATATTGACAAATCTGCCAAATAGCTCATCAGTAACACAATTACAATGCTCAGCTGTGGCGTTGGTGGATTCCAGCGCGAGATACTTGGTAAATCTTGCTTGACAGTCACTCCTCTGTATCGTTTGATGGATTTCATATAACGCAATAGGATGAGCAGGTAACTGAGTCTGAATGTCAAATTTCTGAGTTCTCGATCTAGCCTCTCATCTCAGCTGGTGGAGCGTGTGCCATGTTTGGGCATTCGATTCTTGTAGCTAGTTCTAGTGCAGCCGAAGACTAGACTTTCACAATTGACTTTCTTCTCAAGTTAACAATTGTGTCCAACGGTTCATCGGTACCTTCATTAGAATCGCCTTGTAATAGCGTTTATCTGATAATTCATCGACTTTAAATAACAGCGATCGTGCAATAACCACCACGCTCCTTTCTTTTCAAGTCCACTTCAAAGTAAGCTTTTCTAGTGCCTGTTTTTGCCTTTCTGGTGCACACATACCGAACGGTGCTTTATTTGCCTTTAATCATACTGTTGACTATTGTTTGAACCTCTCACTTTCGCCTGTTATCCGTGTAACTATCATTCTTTTAGTCTTTCAAATCGATTGAATCATCCTTTTCTGACCTGTTGCTCGACGACCAGCCTGTTGACGCTACAGCACCCACAACTAGTTGGTCATTGGACAGAGATGATGCCTATCAACTGCTGTTCGATGTGTATCGGTTTGATGAAACGGAGACCGTGATTCGACTTGTACACGCTGCATCGGCCAGTCCTCCGAACCATTCTGCTAATGCGATTTCTGTTGGTGAGTTCATCCTGACATTTTCGTTACAGTTAAAGTTAAGATTGCTTTTTGGCTTGTTCTCATGTTGATTGAATGTTGCTAGGCTGTTCAAACCTAGTCAAGAGCTGCGCGATAATCGGGCCTGAACCCACGATCGTGTACTTGGTAAACACACGTCGTTTCCACTGCGTCTTAAACCGTCCTGACAAGTAACTATTGTTTAGGAGTGTTCTGCTGAATGCATTCACGGTAAATTGTATCCACTGGGAATGGGCCAAACTCCCGGTCCGCACAGGAATTGACGGTACAAGAGCGTTCGAATGAGTGAGACTTTTGTCGAGTGTTTCCTTGTGAAATAAACCTTCTGTGTTTGACACTTACGATCAAACGAGAGCTGTGTTCAATTGACAACCTTCCTGTACTCACCAGTGGCCATATAGGTTAAATGGCTATGGTTCAATCCGATGGATCCGCATTCGTTAACTTGCTATGATCCTTTCGAAAATTGGAATGTTGGTGTTTGGTTAAAAACTTTTGCTGTCAAGACAGGTATAAGTTATCGCTTTCTTGCATTTATCTTCTTGTAAAATTGATACCGGTTTTGCTGTCGTAGGCTGTTGACATTCTTCTTCATGCTTTTACTGACTTTCAAATTCCTACCGTACAATTGACGTATAAGGGTTCTCTGGCCGCCGACTTCTGTGAATCATTGAAGACAATATGCGAATATCCATCCTCTTTTATTTGTCCCACATTGTATATGCGCTTTATGTTATTCAACTCACTTTTTTGTTGGGTTATGTATGGACGAAAGCAATTTCAACCCTACAGCTGGCATTGGCTGTTCACGAAACATAAAACATCCTTCCCCAGTTACGAATTTGAATAGAGAAATCAAAAGACCGGTTTTGCAAGATGGTAGTACCATTTCGTATGTTCTCGTCAGTTGCTACACATAACAGCGGTGAAAATCAAAAATATTTAAGCGAATTAAGTTCATATATCAAGTCAGTGTATACACTAGTCTGTCATTGGTCAAAACCATGGCAGACGGAGGTTCAAGGTCAACAGCTTTTGCACACAGAGGACTGGTTTGCTACGCATGACAAGCAGCGCCTCGAGTGACTTAAGAATGACAGGCTTGTGATGACGCATCAACACACGGAAAGCGTTTGTCGGGTCGACCACATGTCCGGTCTCCAGCAGGTGTCTGGCGATCGAAGAGGCCGGCTTGCGTTGTTTGGTGAGGTCGCGTCGGGTCACGCGAACACACTGCATGACATCCCGATTTATCGTCGATATGTTGATGACATAATAGTATTCGCACAAGACAAAGAGACAATAGAAAAACTATTGGATTTATTGAACTCTTCGCACCGAAATCTAACGTTATCGTCTGAGTTCGAGAAAGGAGGACACGCTCGCCTTTCTGGATATCAGCATCAAGCGACGGAAGGATGGTACAGTGTGTCGATCAGTATATCGTAAGTCCACCTGGGGAGGACAATATTTGAATTTCAACAGTTTCTCACCCATACAACACAAACGCTCGCTGGTTCGTTGTCTATTTCACAGAGCGCGAACTATATGTACGGGTGATACACTAGATACAGAGTTGAAATTTATTCGTGAGACTCTGGTCTCCAACGGTTATCCACTGGGTTTTATTGACTTTCACAGCAAACCGAAAGTAATAAACCCACAAGAAACGTCTGTTTCGAAGAAACCGGTTGTACATGCAGTTACCGTACAAAGGAGATAGTAATGTCGTTTCTAACGCGACGACTGACACAGGTCATCCAACGGACGTACAATGCAGCTACACTGCGTTTACTCAGTCGCACCAAGTCACTCACACTTCCTCACGTTAAGACGCGGATGCCAGAGCTGTCCACTTCACACTGTATCTACCAGTTCACCTGCAGTTGCGGTGACTAATCGATCCTCTGCGCCTTAGAATGAAGGAACACGTGCCCAAGTATATCGAGGACTTGATGTGTGGCGTGACCCGACGCGACCTCACCAAACAACGCAAGCCGGCCTCTTCGATCGCCAGACACCTGCTGGAGACCGGACATGTGGTCGACCCGACAAACGCTTTCCGTGTGTTGATGCGTCATCACAAGCCTGTCATCCTTAAGTCACTCGAGGCGCTGCTTGTCATGCGTAGCAAACCAGTCCTCTGTGTGCAAAAGCTGTTGACCTTGAACCTCCGTCTGCCATGGTTTTGACCAATGACAGACTAGTGTATACACTGACTTGATATATGAACTTAATTCGCTTAAATATTTTTGATTTTCACCGCTGTTATGTGTAACAACTGACGAGAACATACGAAATGGTACCACCAACTTGATTGCGGTGTTCACGAAACGTTAGGCATAGTTCTCGTTGAATCGATCAGATATGAAGGTGGTATGATTGCCTGCTAGCTGTTTTTTGACGTACGCTTGCTCTCTTTTCAAAATGCCTATTATCTTGAACGTCTTCTGTCTAATTCCGATGAATCTCATTGTTTGTGTGTTGCACATCGTTACACATTCCCCACGTTTTCCCGAACTAGACATCTTATCCTAAATGGTCTGCACGGTCTGGTAAAACATGAGCTATACAACTGGTATGGATTTTCCCTGAACGAGGTCCGTGTTTTCGCCCTTGTGTATTACAACCCAGCTGATACAGTTTTGGTGAAGGTAACCACCCCATCGTCTGCGCGTTGTTGCTATCTGTTCCTGCCTTACGTGCTGTCATGCTTCGGAAGACATCAACCCCAGATTTGAAAGATTCTGCTGCACTGAAATCCACATGGTTCTAAAGATTGAAGTTACTATCAGGTTTTTCAAGAGGTCGAGATAACCATCCAATATTGTAATGTAATTTAACTCTCCATGCAGAGTTGCATTTCTCGACTAGGGCTTTATTCTCTCGTATCTCGCAAGGTAAATTGGAATGTAAGCGTCTGTAGCGGTTCACTGACAGTTTGATTAGGGGCATGATCAGTGAAGCTCTATCCACTCCTTCCTGTTGATAAGGTAGCAGTCCATATGGGGTCCCTATCACCATCGCCTCGTGGACTAAAGTGACTTTACCTCGCTTGAGTCAGAACCTTTGGTACTTTCCATATCCTAAATGGTTGCCAAACTTCCAAGATCCTTTTTGTCTAGCTACATGAGCTGTTGAATTATAAGGACAAAAAAAATCACTTGCGTGGCCAATTGATAAATGGTGATTGTGTGCGTGGTTTGTTCTCATCAGAAGTAACGCAGATA
This sequence comes from Paragonimus kellicotti, assembly GCA_014220965.1. Lineage (NCBI taxonomy): Eukaryota > Metazoa > Platyhelminthes > Trematoda > Plagiorchiida > Troglotrematidae > Paragonimus > Paragonimus kellicotti. The sequence continues at coordinate 72,396 of LOND01000521.1, read as the reverse complement.
GTCATTATTCTGAGGCATGACTCATATATAGAGTTATGACTACTCTAAGTGTGAGTTGCTATATGCGTATATCTGGCCCATGCTGACTGAACGTCCCAACCTACTCTAGCAATTTTGTGTTCAGCCGTTCGTTGTTTACAATCTCATATCTCTGTGCATGTGATCTTGGTTTCTCACGTTTCACTCTCTTAGTTAAGCGTTTACCGCATCGTCTAAAGCCAATCCCATGGCAACGAACTGTGCATGAGATCTCAGGATTCTGACTACTACGTTGGCTTGTTCTGTACGTTTCACCTGCCAGGTTTGAGGCCTTGTATTCATCTCCTTTGCTGGTTTGGAGCGTTGTATGCAGTCGCTGGCGTGTTTACATCTAGAAACCTGCATTTTGTTCTCAGTAATTTATAGCTTATCTAATTGCTGTTGCAGCAAATGGTGATGGGATTTCGGTACCAAGTGGCTGAGTTCATATGTAGTTATTTGCGAATTCATGCTTTTTTTATCATTCACACTGGAGACAAATGACTGCTTACAGATCTTCACCTGGCCTCCCAGTATGTCTCGTTTTGCTGATTGCGTTTTGTTTTGTGTCTCCGTTCCTTAACTGCTAGGACAATACGAATACAAGGTTTGATAAAAAGATTTAGTAGGTTAACAGAAACACCCTTAAGGCCAATGAAAATGAGGTATAAGCCACTGTTTCTTTGTCAGTTGTTCCAAAAACAACCGCACGGTAAGCCAAGTTGAGCGACTTCCGTGAGTGAAACCGAAATGTTATCCAGGGTTGCAAACGGTGCGCAAGATAGGACAGTGTAGTTTAGCCAACTAAAAACGCCTATAAAATGCTGATGGACACGCGGTAACCTCCGGAAATTAAGCGTTTACCACGGTTTGGAAGAGATCTAGCTTGAGTGCATAATTACGTGCCAAATGGCTGCTCACTCTAAGAACCAGTGAACTGGAAGTGTTCAATATTGATTTCTAACTGGGCTGTATCCTGATGCACAACTAGGATTTCTGAACAGTGGATTGTTGGTTGGACAACCGGCTGGATGCATTATTGTTTTATGACTCTCCGGCGAAAATCCGTTCCACTGAACATCAGGTGTACCTCTATTCTGATCACTGAAGCATTTCGGTTGTCCATTACTTTCATCTCCTTCATTTCATTAATAATTGGTTGCTGTATTAACCTGCGTTTAATTGGGTCTTCATGGTGTTGGCACATGGATATTTTAGAAAAGATTCAATTCTGAAAAGTCAGGGATTAGGCTGGATTCGAACCAGCGTCAGAAACGGTACACATAAACGCGATAGGCATTCTACCAGCTGAGCTACAAAGCCAGGAAGATAGTTCGGAATTTTAAATTGGGATCTGTTTCATTGCTCAACCGTGATGCCGTTGAATTGCAACGTGAAATGTTTGAGAAGTCCTGCTGGGACACTTGATCGCCTGAATCATTGGTGGATTCTGTTATGACACAGGTACAAAGTCAAATGTTAATCTTGACATCTCCTGGCTTCGTTGCTCAGCTAGTAGAGCGCCTTGTTGCGTTTGGGTATGCTGCTTCTGTCTTTGGTTCGAATCTAACCGGAGCCATGATTTTCCACAGTTGTGCCTCTTCTTAATTATCAACTCCGCCAAACTATTTAGTAGCAAAACGTTGTCATTTCCACGTCGGCGTTCAACCTTCCGGGCTTCATTATTGATTGCTATCGGTTTTCTGTGTGACGATTTCGTTTCGGTAGTAGTCTTCATCATTCAGTAGAATTATCACACTGGACTGTGAATAGCTGCCTTCGGTGATTGACTCGAACTGGTTCCGCCTTTACTCCAGCTTTCGTTCAGTATGATGTCCCACTAAACAAAGTTTATATGTACCTCTGATAAGCTTGTGCCCTATCGCACGTGCTTTGTTTGAGAAAACTATTATTTCTGCATTTAGTCACCGGCTACTTTCTTTTTGCTGTACAGATTCTGTTCTTTTATGCGATTATTAAAAAACGGAAGGCATTCCGTTCGCTGGAAGTTCTTCCATAACTTTGAGAAAAAACTGCTCGCTAGACTACGCAGTCGAGGTCGACCGTTATTGGATTTTGACCGTGAGAAATCCTACGCACTCAATCAGTGTTAGCACTGTGCAGGTTGAAGTGTTATATATGGACTGATTCAAGCGACCAGATAACCTAACTTTATGGAGCTGATCATCTTGGTTGTTTAATCTCGAGCTAGATCTGCATGTTGATGCTCGGTCGTTCGCCTGAGATGTAGTGATTTACTGGGTGTGCTTTTAAATCTCGGTCATGACCTGGTCTTATTGTTCTCAAAGCATTTATGTTTATACTCGTACCACTTTGTTATCTTTAGTCTCACTTCGAGATTTTCGTCCTAATTTCTGACTATGTCCTTTGCCTTCAGTTTCAGTCTTTTACGCGTTTGTCTTTTTCCATAGTTGTAGCACGTATATCGCCTGTTAAATCGTTGTCCAATCTCAGTACAACTGATCGACAGCCCATCTTCTGTCAGCCCTTTTTTATATGTACCTTTGGGTCCGTGCGATCTCCTACGTGTCTGCTGTGCAGTTCTTATTTGTTTAACCTGTTTCACACTCTTGTGCTTATTCAATAAAATTACTCGCTATCAGTCTATTTTTCTTTTGACGTCTTTTCCTGTTAATTTCGACGTGTACTTCAGTGATGGTTTTTATCATGTTCTAAGCGGGATTTCCTCTTGGAGTGCCTGTCTTGGTTCCCCCATTCACTCATCCATCGATTCATATAAATAGAAACGAGATAATGCGCACAGCAGGTGTATTCTTCTGTTTGCTGTGGCTTCAAAAGCCGATCCTCTTCTGGAAAGCTTAGTGACTCTTAGTTAGTTTGTCTTGTCAGCCTCACAAATCCACGTGCTTGAAATACACAGTCACCTGTAGAGCAGCTCATTTGATTTTTTCAGTCCAGGTTTGCCTTGGTTTGATATCTTGTTCATTACAGTCTTATCCGTAGACTTGTTGGTTCCGCACAGATTAGAAGCAGTGCCTCAGAGTGTTCAGGTTGGATGCATTCGAACACCTATCTGTTCTAATGTGACACACACGAACATGCACACCTTTCAATCGGTTTTTCAGTTTTCCAAGTGGCTATACACTCGTCATTTTCTCATCGCGTGTTGGTTGTGGTAACTGGCCTGCCATTACAGTTACGTGCCGAACATGAATGGTAGTGAGGAGATAACGTTTTCATTTCATTCTTGGCTGAGCAGATTTACGTTTGGATCTGGCGCCTTGTTGACCGATTAGCCTTGACGTCATCCGTAAAGTGAACCAATTACGGTCTCAAAAAATAATGTAGCAACCCTCCTACATGGAAGTCCATACACAAACACGTACGTTACAAGTGCACACAAGTTCCTCGAGGATTGGACATGCATGATGCAGTACGGGGATCTTAGTTACGTTGGTTTGATTGAAGTGTGGTTAGACGTGACCGATTGTGTTTTGACTGACTGACCTCGTGCTTGCCCCTGTTGCCCTTATCAGCTTCTCGATTATAGTCGCGGTCACTTCGTGGACACTATGCCGTGCGACCAGATGTTCCTGTTTACTGTGACTGACCGGAAAGACATTTCTATATAGTGTTCAGATAGGTAACATCGATTGTTTCCGTAGCCGCGAAACGTGCGAGATAATGGGCAGTCGTAAATAATAGTAGAGTTCAGATGCCATTTCGAAAGTGGTCGAAATGTTTCTGCAACTGTTGAGTTGTTCAGTAAGAGAAACATGACCCTGATTCCCGTTTCAAAGGCAATCTTTAACAGGTCTGAAGAAGCTTCTGTTTCAAGAGAGAAACGTTGACAATAAAAACAACCTACTGATTGCTCACAAGTTGTTCCGAAGATTAACTTTTAGTTCCAAAAAGCGCGTCAGTATGACACCAAAACTACTTTGGTAAACTCAGAATTTAAAGGAAGGGTGTTCCTACTTTCAACAAGAAATGCAAGAAACTTCTAGGAGGTGCATTTGTCTGCCTCTGTTCACTACATTTTGTAGTATCAATATTGGTTGACGCTCTGTCTGATTGGGTCTTTGGATTTACTGAGTCAGGCGTCTCGGTTGCGATTGTTGAGATAGTGTCTGGATTGTGTAGCAGCGTCTGTAATTTTTACGACACGGCGTATCGAGTTTATGCTGTTTTCCCAGTTCTACTCTTAGAGCATTTTCTGATTGAGTATGATGGAACAGCTATTACCGTGTTCAACACAGACGTCTAGCTTGTCGTGAAGTGTATACTTCAGTTTTCCACTTTGATCCCCGGAGTTTCTTTTCCACGACTTTTTGTGTAGTAGTCATTGGTAGACTTCATTTTTCTGAATAAACGCCACGATCGCTGATGCTGACATAAAAAAGTGTACTGTTTGAAACCAACGCGCAGAAGGCACTACGTCGTACACTGTCTTCGATCGACTAAGATTGTTTTTAACATGTTCCTGGACATAGGTTGTTTGTGTCTGGCTAGGAACATCTGTTATATCATCTGAACTTGGCATACCACCTGTGCTTTGGATGAGTGGGTTGGAGGGTTTCCAGTGAATTAGGTCGGTTGGTACACATCATTTTCATTGTAGACCAATCACTTCAAAGATCTGTGCTTTTTCTGATGACAAAAGACGCCTTGCCTTAGAAGTTCGCCATTTCTACACACTGGCCACACGACACATGAAATAATAGTACGCACCGTTCAGTATGGTTGGCATGTCTCCGTATCCCTTTTTGGTTCTTTGTTGAACTGTTCCACACAAAATGTGCATGTTTACCACTGTCTCTTCCCGTCTATAGTCTTTTAGACAGTGAGGCTTGGCGCTAATTTCAGAGCGAGTCGTCTTCTCTCGAATTCGTATCGTTCCACTGAGTAGTACACGCTGTTGTTACTGATGCTGTTTAGGTCAAAAACAAAAACTGGAATTGTCCGATTCTCTATGTCCAAAAGTGACGTGGGTTCCAGGTAGTTATTTATGCTTTGATGCGCTATGCATAATCCGGTCGGTTACTGTCCAATTCAGTTATAAATAACTGTGGTTCAACTAGTTTTCAGTCCCATGATTAGTTTTAGTCTTGTATTGTAAGGTCAGCGTCTGTGTCCTACATTTTTCTCATCAGTATTGGCGTTTAACGCCTTACAATATAATCACGTGTTTCCACAGCCTACCAGTCCAGGTAAGCTGCAGAAATGTCTCTGGTTGTCCACTTGCTGAATTGTGCTAACGATTGGTCGTACCGCTGTTCCTTTTTAGCTCCGCACTCCTACTGTACTACAGGCATCTGCATTGTTAAGGTCAGTTCCTATTCCCATTAGAACTGATCGAATCGTGGTCGATTTGGGCTGTTATTCGTAACTAATGTACCCTTTTGTTTTCAAAACGCACGGCAAACGGTTTTCTTTGAGTCAACTACATGTGTTCTTTGTAAAACAGTGTCTTCACACTGGGACGCATCTACCACATTCCTGTAGAGCTCTAGACAAATTTTTAATGACAACGTCCCGTATCTATCGATTTAATCTCTGTTATTTTTTGTTTTTGCTGCTTGAGTTTGGACAGTCTGATGGTAAATCCCTTGAACTGACTTGAAAATTGATGTGATTCTCATTTTCTTCATGCGTGGGAATTCGATGTGTCCACCTGGCTGATCAAAATGGAGCTAATCCGAATATTGTAAACTCCTCGTAGGTTGGCAGTGGTTCTTCGATTTATCTAAATAATGGTTCGCATGTGTTCAGAATAGGTCTCTTATCTGCACACCTTGATCAGTTATCATACATGGGCGACAGGACGCAGAGCAAATCAAAGGAGACGATCACATATGACAGTTAGGACGCTAGAACAGATCACATTGTTGAGGCATCGGGAAGCAAACTCGAGAAAACAGTCGTTCGATCGCACGGATACAATCTGATTGGCTGGGTAGAACTTCACCACCACCGTACCACCCAAAAGTGAGTCGGTCGATCGATATGGCATAAGGCGTCTTGGCTGCTTCGTTAAGAGATGCGCCTCCCAACACTTCCCTAAGGGCCAAACGTTCAGTAGAATCTGTATTTGGAATTAAGCGAACAGTTGGGACAGTCGGAAGCACGTTGTTGAAAATAAGCTCATTTCCGGTCATTCCGCGTTAACGGAACTACATAACGTTTATATGGAACAGGGCGAGACGACCAAAACTGTGGACAAACTAACAAATAAAGCCAAGCACTTCGCAGGTACAATTAAAGACGACCCTTTAATGTCGCTGTGACACAACGGGAACCGTGGAGAGGCCTGATCGGTCGGTGTAGGTTATGACAGTCGTAACTCCCGAATAAGGAGATTTTTGGAACCACAACAATGGATTGTTCAGTCGAATTCCGATCGCCCCAGCGGTGACCAGAATTCGACTGACTGCCCTTGACGCGATAAATCGGACGATAATAGGTGGCTCGTTTGACGGCATAACTCGAATAGGCAAGATGTGTCTTAATTGAACTGGTGACTTCATTGTTGATCCAGATTGGATGATATTCACGAATAAGTTTGGATAAGTGTTTGGTCCTGCGACCCACGCAATTATCTCCACAGTAACATGTAAGTCAGTATACTCAGAAATAAGCAGCAGCAACGGGCATTTCATTCCTTTACTGCATAAACAATACTAGAATAAAGTTAGAACATGCGCGTATTGAAACTGTGGAAACCAAGAGAAAAAAACAGCTAGAAGTTCATATGCTAGTGAGTAGTGGAGGATTTGTCTAATTTAACCTTAAAGCCATTCACAATTGTTGCCAGCTTTAGCGTTCACATCGTTTTTCAGTTAAATTTATTAAATAGAAGCGGTTGTCTCACACTTCACTCTAATTAGAGCTAGTGAATATCATATACTTCTTGCTCAGATTGAGGATGTTATTCTGTGGAGCGACCATACTGACCGCTGCCATTCATCACGCCTTAAGGGAACTGAATTATCGCGGTTAAACACGCAACCGCAGTTACTTATGTAACTCCACTTCGATCGTGCAACAGTCGATCCTAACTGCCAAGTTAGCCAGAATTCTGTATACTTGGCTTCGAATATCCTGTTGCATCGTAGGTCAACTTTTGGACTCTGAGGCTCTGAGTAGGGCTTTTCAAGTAAAATGTCTTCCGCAACATGTTTTCTACCATGCTTATATTGATCTGTGACGAACTGACAGTTGTGCTTGCCAGTGATGGGAACCCACTACTTGATCATCTCACTTTGAAAAAGAAACTTCTAAGTGAGATTTTTGACGTTTGGGCGTAATACATTAACAGTGGTGATCAGCTGTTGAAACTCTGTTGGTGGAGTTCCGCATGTCTGCACGGAAGGCAGCAATGCACTGCGTAGTGGTTATCTCCTGAAACACAACTACGGACGCAAACTGATCACATCGCCATCAGTTTTTGGTGGCTCCACTGCATTGCTGTTCGTTTTGATGAGACCACCTTGTTTCATACTATGTCGTTGTTCATGTCAGTTTTGTTTTATTATGTGCTCAGAGATCGGCACGCGAGCACAAAATGCAGACCCGGAAAGTGAACCATGGGGATGTACAAAATGATTTGTAGACACCACTGGCAGTCAAATTGCTCGAGCCAGAACACTAGCGCGACCCAACCGGGCACGTGACCGAAGTCTCCACTTATGAAGAGATCTACTGCAACGGATCACTTCAGATACGGTAACAGATCTCTGTTGATTTGTCAACGCGGATGCACGGACGCCGACTGATCACCTGGCTTGCCATTTGACAGATATCACGTGCACCGAAACGCAAGCTTACGAATAGTCTGCGCGAGAACTGTGAGCGCTATTTGGCTAAGCACATTAAAGCAGTGAGGGGCAAACATTTTATCAGAGAATGATCGAGTACTTCCATTTCTGATTCATGGTTGCGCTGACCGTCACCGAGGTCTTAGTAGAACCATATACGAAAATGATTACTTACGAATTTACGGCCTGTCCTGGTGACTTCAAAGATGGGCTGTACCCTGTGAGGTACAATTCAATTGGTCTGGGTCAATTCGTTCATCTTTAAACGATAGAGACTGTGATCAACTCTGCCAGTCCTGACGATCCTCTGTCTGCAGCCGATTTGACTCCAGAGCTTACGTTATTGAACTGTAACAAAGCTTCAAGTCCGGACATTCTTTCAATAGCTTTTTTCAAAACTGGTGGTGGAAGGTTATCATCCAAGCTAACATCAGTCTTTGCGCACGGAAACCTGAAGTAGTGATTCCTGATTGGTACTCATCAGCGTTCATTGCTATCCTTAGCAGAGGTACCAGAATATCGTGTTCGTTTATTGTAATCGATATTCGCCTGCCATGAGTGCAGAGTTAGCAGTCGTAGACAGGTACCTCGGGACTTTACTTCAAATGGCATTCGACAAAAGTATCCGATGTCCACCTTTCTCTTCAACTATGTTATGGATGATTTTGTTGAAGGGGCTTTTACAGTTATTTCTTATATAGGTTACATGCAGACTGTGCTGAATCCCTTAAATGAGTTTCCATAGCTTGTACTGCTGTTCCAGGATTCGGTCGACTGTGATTATTTTCCTCATTGCAGGCAGGCTGGCAATGTTTCCACTTACCTAGGTAGTGACATCTCGTTAGCTTGTAATATTTCACAAGAATATCCTTTGCTTATCCGTGTCATTTATCGCAGAAACGCTGTATTGTTGTGCACTCACTTTTGCTGCATGATTTACACTCCTTGCCAGATTGTGTGAATGATATATATAATGTATCTGCATTCAATCACCAGGTAGCCTCCGTCAGACTTAATGATTGTGTGGGCGACGCGACAGTCCGTCGGCATGTATGTCTAAAGGTCTGCAAGTTTGCGAACGATAACACCTCATTTTTCATTGGCCTTAAGGGTGTTTCTGTTAACCTACTAAATCTTTTATCAAACCTTGTATTCGTATTGTCCTAGCAGTTAAGGAACGGAGACACAAACAAAACGCCAATCGAGGCAAAAACGAGACATACTGGGAGGCCAGGTGAAGATCTGTAAGCAGTCATTTGTCTCCAGTGTGAATGATAAAAAAAGCATGAATTCGCAAATAACTACATATGAACTCAGCCACTTGGTACCGATCCATCCACCATTTGCGCAACAGCAATTAGATAAGCTATAAATTACTGAGAACAAAATGCAGGTTTCTAGATGTAAACACGCCAGCGACTGCATACAACGCTCCAAACCAGCAAAGGAGATGAATACAAGGCCTCAAACCTGGCAGGTGAAACGTACAGAACAAGCCAACGTAGTAGTCAGAATCCTGAGATCTCATGCACAGTTCGTTGCCATGGGATTGGCTTTAGACGATGCGGTAAACGCTTAACTAAGAGAGTGAAACGTGAGAAACCAAGATCACATGCACAGAGATATGAGATTGTAAACAACGAACGGCTGAACACAAAATTGCTAGAGTAGGTTGGGACGTTCAGTCAGCATGGGCCAGATATACGCATATAGCAACTCACACTTAGAGTAGTCATAACTCTATATATGAGTCATGCCTCAGAATAATGACTATCTGCGTTACTTCTGATGAGAACAAACCACGCACACAATCACCATTTATCAATTGGCCACGCAAGTGATTGATTTTTTGTCCTTATAATTCAACAGCTCATGTAGCTAGACAAAAAGGATCTTGGAAGTTTGGCAACCATTTAGGATATGGAAAGTACCAAAGGTTCTGACTCAAGCGAGGTAAAGTCACTTTAGTCCACGAGGCGATGGTGATAGGGACCCCATATGGACTGCTACCTTATCAACAGGAAGGAGTGGATAGAGCTTCACTGATCATGCCCCTAATCAAACTGTCAGTGAACCGCTACAGACGCTTACATTCCAATTTACCTTGCGAGATGCGAGAGAATAAAGCTCTAGTCGAGAAATGCAACTCTGCATAGAGAGT
>LOND01000521.1:25089-39118 GCA_014220965.1 Paragonimus kellicotti | reverse complement strand
TCAGATCAGGCAAACAGAAACAAAAACAACATCAAACCGTTCTAAAACACAGCACAGCGGCTCAATTGTGACGATGGTGGACAGCAACGACACGTTCGATGGTTTGAACAAGGGCAATCGTAACTTCCCTTACCAGGATGCCTGAGAGAGTCCGGCCAACGTATAACCTAGTGTGTCTCACACTAGCCAACACCTAATCAAAATCAGTACGACAACATGGGCAATCCTGTTACTCGTGACAAAATTGATATCGAACGTGTATATATCAGCGATGATTAGGAAAAGTGCAAATATGTTTGCCAACACGTCATTCTCATCACAGGGAAAGCCATTGTTACGGTCAAGAAAGAAAAGCCACCCAGTAACCTTACCGTCCATTTGTTTCGTGACCAGTACATTAAGTAATAAACCATTTCGGTAATACATTTGTGAGAGCGTATGGTTAACTATTTGTAATTAACCGTGACCAGTAATATTAATTACAGTCTACCAGATACTTTTCGTTACTATCATTAGTTGCATCTAATTTTCCCGAACGGCGTACAACAATCCGAAAACTTCAGATAAGCAATGTATAGATATACACTTCATGCGAAAGATCATACGAAGTGGCAAACATGCTACAATATACGATAAGAAAAAAATGGATTGTATACGGTAATGAAAGAGAGTGGAACAGAAGGACAAAAACAGTAAGCGGGGTGAACACAAAGATTACCTACATGAACGCCATCTACTTACATTCTTCGACATATCAGGAAGCATCCTCAGCCAAAGTTGTTTAATGTCCTTCGGACCTCAGCCAGGTGGCTAGGAATGTGCCACTGAAAAAAGATTCGTTATCACTGACTCCATGTCCCAAATCGAAGTCATTGGCTGGCCACCAAACTGGTTCCCTCAGCCTAATCGAACATTCTCAAACAAGGCACGGTGTGGCAAAAGATGAGTTGTCCACCATCGTCACAATTGAGCCGCTGTGAGCCCAGCTAGTTTACTTGGTGCTGTTCCTTTGTGATGTGTGCTGATCGTAGCAAACGGAATTAGCCAGTCGTAAGCAAAGTTGAGCAATGTTATCAAGTGAGATGAAACGCCATGTGCATGAGCTTTACGTGAGAAGACATTTAAATCCGTAGCATGAAACTAAATGTTCCTGTTTGTCGAATCGGTGGGCTCTTTACTACTGTTCTAGCGATGACCTTTTCTGATTAGGCGGTAGAGTTTATCCATACTCTTAAACACGCATCAATGAACACTTCTGAGTGACTTGAGCTTGGTTGTAAGGCATCCATTTCCATCTCGTCTTATCAGGCTAATTTATAAAACTCCTTTAAAGTTGTGTGAAGTATCTCTGACTATGACTGTCTGCATTCTGTTCGTAATCGGTGCGTTCTACCAGTTTTGTAGATTTCTTTGTTGGTATCTGTTCTCTTGACTATTTGAACGTAATCCTCTAGCTTTCCAACACAACAGCCCCTGATGTGTTCCCAGGTGTCCCGCGTATCATGATCCACTTTTCCACATGTGTCTTCGTTAGCCCATGTCGTCTTCGTTAGCTATCATGGACTTTGCCATCTTCTTCTGTTGACTTGGGTTTTCACTTTTTATAGTACTCCTTTAATTCACAAAACCCTTTCATGTGTTTGCGGTTGTCACACCACAGCGGCATAACATCGTGTGTAGACGATTTGAACCATCGATTGTTTGCTAGCAAAATTCACAACCTGTTATAGGTTCAGCCAAGACGTTGTATTCTGTTACTTGTTTTTCGGGTGATTAGATTATGGACAATAGTCAGAGCATATTCGGAACGTTGGATTCGTGCCAATTTCAAAATTGGATGTCCTGTACATAACTGTCGTTTTTGTACAAACGTTTACTGAAAATATCTCATATTAAACCGGAAGTTGACATGTGATGGAGAAGACCGCGTCTGTGCATTCACTAAACTTCAGTTCCCACTCATCCTTAAAATTTAATAGCAAGATTTTGTCCATAGCATTATTTTAACTCTGTTCACTCTCTCTCTCTCTGTTCTAGTTCATAGTTTTACCTCTCAAGGTTCGTTGTTGTTCCATATACATTTATTCAACAGTTCTAAATGTAACTGAATACTTAAACTTAAGCTAATTACACCTTGTATACTTTTAGGGAATAAAATCAACTTATTTAGTCATTTTTCAAACTAATAATGAGGCATGTTGCGAATAGAAACGTCCATGTACAGATTGGATATCAGGTACAAATAATAGTGAGGTCATTGATTGCAGCTAACACAACAGATACTGTACCTCCTCTCGAGGTGATTGGACAGTCTGATCATTACCCACGAGCAGATGTGATATTTCAGACGTATCTAATGTGAGGCTAATGGAGCGGCGGCCAACACGTTCGCCTCATGGAAGCATGACCGGATTTCTAATCCCGGCCGTTGCATGGATAGGCTGTACTGGTGAGCTCCGTTAAAGGCGAAAATCGAATCTTGCGCTTCTTTTCGAAAGGGACTGTGAGAACAAAACAGCTTTGGTCAGTAGTGAGTGGTGGTTAATTTATACCAAACAAAATTTCGCACCATTCACCGAGAGCGTCTATCTTCATCTTTCGGCAAGTGTATAACTGAAACCACCTTTCGATAAATGACACCGGAAGCAAGTTGCAAAGTGTATGCCAATCTTTTCGTATCAATCCGGATGAGCACTTATTGCACACCCAAAGGCACATTCACGGATGCGGAAGTTATTCTTGTCACTTCCTTCAAGTCAGAGTGCACGTCAACATCTGACATGGTCAAGAAACAGTCTGCCATACATTTTTGTGGAAAATTATAGCTCTTTGATTCATTGGATGTTGTGCAAAGTTTCAGCGATGTTGGAAAATAAGAGATCGTCCCATTGGTTTCTATCTAGCCTGTATTTCTATCAATTGAGATTGGTTTGGCGGGCCTATGTGTTGCTCTCTTCACGTTCTTGTCTTGTGAAATTGACAGCAGGCTGATTCATGTTCAGTAGACCGATGTGACAAACACGTTTTCGAACATTCTTTCTCAAGCTAATACAATTGTAGGGGGTTTGATATCAAACAAATAACCAAATCCATGAAGTAATTGATAACCTTTAATGCTGAATGCACATACTAGACTCTGCATAGTCTTGGTTCACCACCACCCTAGTCTTAGGATATATAGCTCAAGTTTATGTGGAGTTTTATATGGTGACATCCAATAACTGTCTGTACTGGTTAAAAGCGTCCTGAAATCAAGTTTGTTGAAAAACCGTTTTGTGTTACGTCGCATCGGATTGCGTCTACCATATTAACCCAACCTTCCACTTCGAATGCAAGTATCTTACTGGTTATTTTCCTGTTGCCCTATATCCTATGAAGCACAAGGTACTGTGATCCATAGTTGACCGTAAAATTGCCCTACATACGAAACTTTTCAATGGACTTTGTAATTATTTTATCATTTTGATACTTTTTGTCAACAGTTAATTGAATAATCACAAGCAAGATGGCCATTTACCGGGCTTGTTTAGATCACCTAATGACGTCTGCGATGATTGAGCTATATGCTTCTTATGCCCGTCAAGCAATTACCACACTGGTCATTATTCACAAACGTCACCAGTAGTTGGGTGCAATCACTGATCGCGAAGACTGATCAATCTTTCGAATGGTCTTTGGGCACTTCGCGCAAAGTTAGGGACTTCTTGATCATCCACCTTCTTCGTCATTAGTGTTGGCCGGCGTGACAGTGCGTTTGCCATTGTCATGTCACCAGATTTTTTCGATTACTCCATATTTAATCCATCACTTACACAATTTTGTCTTTATTGATTTTCGTCTGTACTGTCGCAGCTGCTAGAACCCCGGTTCCAACCAATCAGAATGAAGACCGAGTTTTTCTTTGTTTACATTTTAATTTGCTGTGACGTTGGTGTAACAGTTGTGACCAAATGGAATTTCGCTTCGCCAGCCGATGTCACTCGTTGGGCGTGTTTATTTCATCTCGAACAGTATGATTTTATGTAGTACTATTTCACTATGATTCAAGCGTAGTTATGTAAAGTACACTATTTCTCAACCAGATTGGAACCCAGCTTGAGGTTACGCAACTACAGAATCACACTGCAATGCTCATTCTGGTTGTTATGTATCAAAACATCAGTGTAGTGATGTAACAATCATAAAATCTGTATACACTCATCACACTTTCCACAGGCTGGATGAACTTGAAAATTTCTGTCATTCTTGACTGGATGCCACACAATGCAGTGGTATATTGTAATTTGTAGTCCGTCCGCCGTATATTCTGGTAAACTGGTAGAACTGGATTTGGTACATGGTATTGGATCTCATCGGTCTGTTTTTAATGTTCTGTGCTCCCGTTTATATTAACAGTTCCCATCATTTTCCTCCGTTGTCTTTGTTGTTGATCGCATTGCTACCGAGTTGTCAACTTCTTTAGATTCCGAACGTCTTAAACTCAGAGCTTTAACTAGCGTAATCAGACCATCTTGAATGGTGGTGTATGCGGCATTTCTGTACTGCGAAGTTTGCTACATTCATTAACAGTATAATTCTCCAACGCACAAAAAACGTTTCTCATCGGTGTTTTCTTAGTGTCTTTTGGTGCTGTTAACGTCCCTCAGGCCATTTAGTGACCTCCTCAAAAGTGAACCGATTTCCATTTTCCGTGACTAATACGTTTCTCATCGCCTTCTATCTTCTTTCCCCTCATCGGAACAGTCGGGATAATTCAGTTATCTTCATTGACCTCACCGCGTCTAACGACGAGCCCGAATCAAACAACCCTGTGGCTTCCGCCTCGAAACCTTGCACTCTTAACGTACTTTCTTGGAATATCGATGGGCTGGATCAGTCGAATTTCAAGGCCCGACTACAAACCATTGTCTCTTACCTTCGCAAGTAAGTCAACGTTTGGTGTTTATCCATCTGTGTATGTTTGCACGAGTGCGTTTCCCACCTTTGGATATGTCGAACAAGTTTCTGTTTTCTGTTTCTTCATCTTAGGGATCTGCCGCATGTTGTTTGCTTTCAAGAAGTGGTGTCGACCAGTTTGGAGTTCTTTCGATCGGAACTGGCCGAGAGCTACGAGATTTTCAGCGCCACGGACGATCCATTTGCGGACTGCATACACTATTTTGTGGCAATCCTGATCAGAAAACACCCTGCGTTGATCGTGGATCGACGCAGCTTTACAGTGAGCCAGTCGACTTTTCCGTTAAGCCGCACGTTGGTTGCTATCAAGACTTATGATTTTGAGACAGATCACCCTTTCTGAGTATACATTTAACGATCGGCCCGTTTCGAAGAGAATTAAACTTGACTGTTGTTCACGCTGAAGTTTGTTGATTATACTCATCCTTACCTCGACCGGGATTTCAATTCCTCTTTGGAGGCAACTTTGTCGACCGTTGATCCGTTGGTCTTCCCTCGTATGCAACCGAGTCATCATACTCAAATGTCCATCCACTGGCGTTTATGAGTGACGTTCTGATTGCCTCATCTCAACAGGGGATGCAGGAGCTGTCACATAAACTCAAATTCATTACCTCGTGATTGTATGAGTTTTTCTACTCTCTTCCGCTGTTTGAGTGGCTCCACAGCCAGTCAGAATGTGCACTACTTGATATAAATGAATTACACAATGGTAAACCCAAACGTGAGATCATGAGAACGACAAAGTAGCGAACAAGGCTTGTTTTCCGTGTTTGATCATCAGGCTAATTACAACACAATAAATATGAAAACAGTAAACTGGGTGAGCCAGAAAAACGGTCAATAGAGGTTGTGGACGGCGTGTTTGTTATCAATTACGCAATCACTGTTCCAAATCGTGGGCTTGGTTGATTGTGGTCCAGGGGAGATTAAGTGTCCGCACGAACTTCTTCTTTGCACAGGCGGCCATTAGATCTCGAATTAGTACACCTGACCTCTTGCGCACAGACTCCTGCGGACACTTAATCTCCCTGGCCACAATCAATCAAGCCCACGATTTGGAACAGTGATTGCGTAATTGATAACAAACACGCCGTCCACAACCTCTATTGACCGTTTTTCTGGCTCACCCCAGTTACTGTTTTCATATTTATTGTGTTGTAATTAGCCTGATGATCAAACACGGAAAACAAGCCTTGTTCGCTACTTTGTCGTTCTCCATGACAAACGTGAATTGTTGGCAGTAGGGTTCAAGCAGTTTGGAATTATGCGACAATGATACAATCAATTTCCACGTGCGAGGAATAGTGAAAAACCAAAAGAAAGCAACTTCTTGAAACTCTGGACAAGCGAATTGCTGATGACAAAAGTCCTATCTAAGTGGTTATAAGGACGTGAATAGCGCTGCTAGTCGTGTATGTTTTATTACCACTGGTACTATACATCTTTCCCTCTACAACTGCTCACTGATAGCACTCGTGACTCTTGTGCTATCATTGTTTTTCGTCCACCCTCGACAATAAGACCTTCCCTTACTCTCTTGCTATTCTTAGATGTGTACTTGGAGAACAATATTTTTTGCATTGAAGCAGCAACAGAATCGCCTATGATTGAAAATCCCATGTCTCGCGGGTATCACAGAAAAAGAAAGCTATGAGTGACCGCTGACAAAAGGAAATGTGTGGTTCACGTAGGGTTCTTCATCCTCATCGGTTCTCCCATCCACAGTTCGAATTTGGACACAAGCGTTCATTTCAAGGAAACCTGAGACGATCGCATATAGGAATGGTGCTACTTCTGCTGAGCTGTCTGACAATGCATTCGACAAGCATGTTGTGTAAATTCGTCGCGTCTTTTTCATGGGATTAGATCGCTAATACTACCCCCCGATCAAGTTGCAGGCACCAGAACTGCCCACATCAGTTTGTATCCACTGGTTCACCCACAACTGCGGTGACTACTACAGTGACAGAACTGATCTATGCCTGCGCCTTTGAATGAAGAAAACTTCTGCAGTTAAATCGAGAGTAGATTGTGCGGTGTGACCTAGCATGACACTGCTAAACAGTGCAAACCTGCTTGCCGGACTGTCAAACATGTTGGAGATGGGTCACGTGATCCCGTCAACAGACGCTTCCTTCGCATCGATGCGTCATCACAAGTCGGTCATCTTGAAGTCAAGCGGGGCCTACTGGTCACATGACGTAGGCAGCACCTCGGTGTACGGAAGCTATTGACCTCGACGTTCTGTCTGCCACAGCTTAGGCCGACTACAGACCACAACTTAGCTTAGCGTAACCATTATTGGCTCAATCTCCTCTTGTTTTCTCTGAGTTTAGTTCCTTCTATGAGTTGCATCTGATGAGAACAGATAAACGTGTACTGCTATCTTACTAATTGGATCTTCTGATTTCAAAAAGATTGGGGTCATTTCAAGTGTAGATGCATACTAGTGAGTCATGCACATTGAATAATTTGTCAGGCGTAAATTCACTTCGTGTCTAGTCCGACCTAAAGCTCAGCCCAGTAGGGTCTACAAACAGACTTCACAACGGGAAGATCGAGCGTGATTATGCTGTTCATTTATCAACAGTTCATGCTACGTTGCGGCTGAATCGTTACCACAAATGGATCACCACATGTTTGACTACTGCTAACTGCTAACTACTGCTAACGAAGTCGGTTGCAACTGAACTGCGGCACTTCAAATTTGCATTCCAACAATTTTTGCCAGTCTGAGGTGGCCTTGATTACTTGGCTTGGATGGGACCCGGAAGATATGAAAGCATATATTTTTAAATAGAAAATTGAAAGGACGTTCCCCAGCATTCGGTCCGCATGGAGTTGACAAGCACAGTTCCGCTCAACCAGTTTGCCCTCATTCAGCTTTACTGCACTTTCACGGATGCGCTTACTGTGTGGCCGCTCGATTGGATTTTGATAAAGTAGTCTGATATAGTCCGGGTAAACGGGTGTGCTGGCTCAGCGCCTCCGGGAGCGTCTCCAGGCTGCGGATTGAGGAACGACCTTCCACATGAGCTGGGTTCTTCCAACGAATAAGCATTCACAGACAATGGGTGGTAGTACTAGTGATTCTGTAAGCTTTTGTTTCCGACATGGAGTCGAAGGAGACGTTAATTCAAGAGAACTATAATATCCTGTTTTACGTTCGGACACTTTCATCACAATATCGACCGTTTTTATGGGTCTTTCGATGATCACCTAATGTTCGAGAACGGAGACTAGTTTACATGCGGTTAGAGAGATAAGACAATGTGGCTAATAGTCTGTCACCTTGATACAACACCTTGTCCATCTTGAGCTTTAATCTGAATGCTATCTGCATTATCTGCACATTGATCAAACTTATTTTCCAGAAGTGGTCCATTCATCAAGCACGGAATGCTATAATTGAATTCTCCTTTGCGAGTTTGAACAGTATCGTTATTGGGAAAGCCAGTTATGAATGATTGAGACGACGCAAACGATTCAGAGGTTATGTATTCCATTAAGTTAATATAACCAGTATCGGAAACTTGGATGGATGTAAATTGTTGGAGTAGGTATTAGAAACGAGACAGTCACAACGGCAAGTGTGATGTTCTATGTTTGTATGTGCCTGAGAGTAGTGCTCCGTTAGTGTGCTGGAGGCTGTTTCTGGACGGAATCAAATTACAACTCTGGCGTAACTATACCCGCAGCTCGAAGTTGTAGAGTTAAAAACACGCTGCTGAGAAAAGTAGATATTTTCGTTCTTAGAATAACAGAAGCAATCGAACTTTGTATAGTGCATCAAGCTACTTCAAAATGGTGACTTTTCGGTGCACGCGAAATCCACACACTTCCATGTTGACCAGACAAAAACCAAGAGTCCTCAACCAATTGGGTTGAAGCACGAATTCCGCAGTCCATGTATGGCTGCTAACTGGTGTGCCGTTTTGTGCATTGTTTAGGCAAATTTCGGCTGGCCAAGGCGGCCACTGTAAACTCACTTGAGACAGTGGCGGAAGACTTACGTTTCTCGAGGGATCCCGGTGGTGAATTTCACTGCGATAGCTCACT
Organism: Paragonimus kellicotti; assembly: GCA_014220965.1. Taxonomy (NCBI): domain Eukaryota; kingdom Metazoa; phylum Platyhelminthes; class Trematoda; order Plagiorchiida; family Troglotrematidae; genus Paragonimus; species Paragonimus kellicotti. Next base: position 30,100 of record LOND01000521.1, on the reverse strand, counting down.
GAAGGATGCTCTTAATTCACAATATGGTGTATGCCCTATGGTGCATTCACTCTGCTATAGCTCCCATACATTTGTTTTTCTTCTCGCACAATGGTAAATATCATCTTTGGTTTAAGATGTAAGACCGTCCCTGCTTGTGTTTTGCCGATAAACATCCGATGGTTTAGGTAAGATAGCGGCTTCCTCGTACTTGCAGGGACTAAAAAGGTTCGGGGGTATTACTGATGATAAAATCAGTTACGTATAACATTGCACCAGCTTTAACTTCTGGGTGAACGTCTGAACAACACTCAGTTCTCAGCTCTGTCAGTTTTCGGCTTTTGTGTTTTAACTTAGCGTTGACCGTTGTGATGATAACTAACCGAATTCATCGGTTCGTTTACTTTAACAGTAACTCTTGAGTGTGCACCGTTTTGTTTTTCGGGTTCTTAGCTTCGATCGGGGTATCACTCACTGTCTACAGTCGCCAGTCACTGAATGCCCGTAGCTAACTATTGCTTTCCTTCCCTCCCGTTAGGACACGACGAGCTTTTATCAGACGAATTAACTTGGATTATTTACAAACTTTAGTTTCAATGTATCAAAAACTGGTCAACAGAATTGCTGTAAGTTTGTCATCTACTTACCGGTCATCCCCGAAATGTGGACCCGAATGCGAAATCCGGAGTCCAAACCAAAGGGCTCAACCAAAAACAGGCTCCCTAACCCAGTCGAATTGGCGGACGGCCTCAACACACCGCTGTAACTACAACGAGAGTAGCTAACACGACGGTGACACGTATTTCAGATCAAGTCGCTCGGCTCCATCTTCCTGGTGTTTTTGACGCCACGGGTCACAATTGGCTACTGCGGAGTAGGAGGTATTTTAGCACGCAACGCATTAAGTCATTGGCCAGAGATACGCGTTAAGCAGACGTAATGTATAAAAAGGCGCTGAGATCGGAGACCTAATAACTATTGCACGGAATGTACAAATGGTCCCGAACAATGCGGTGAACGGCGCCGACAAGCCTACATCAAGAAGATGTAGCCAGTCCTAGCTGATATTATCCGGTAATATCTACGTGCTGCGTATGCTTTATCTGTGAGTTGCAAAACCATATCCATAGTCGTTTATCCTCAAACGACACACTGTCCTCTTACTTCCAGTCCATCAATGTGATCTGGTTCTTGCATGATATTTGGTCCAGTCCAAATTGCGCACAGCATTTTCAAGACTGCAGGTTTCCAGGGCATAAAAACACCTCACTCTGTACCATATTTTTACTAAGCTGTCCACGCCGATCACGATGACNTCACTGATAGCACTCGTGACTCTTGTGCTATCATTGTTTTTCGTCCACCCTCGACAATAAGACCTTCCCTTACTCTCTTGCTATTCTTAGATGTGTACTTGGAGAACAATATTTTTTGCATTGAAGCAGCAACAGAATCGCCTATGATTGAAAATCCCATGTCTCGCGGGTATCACAGAAAAAGAAAGCTATGAGTGACCGCTGACAAAAGGAAATGTGTGGTTCACGTAGGGTTCTTCATCCTTATCGGTTCTCCTATCCACAGTTCGATTGAAAAGTGTGCACATTATAATTTGTATGCGAAAAATTAAGATCGTCTTCGTTTCTGTTAATTGTTGTAAGATCGATCGTCGGAGTTGACGAAGTCGGTCGGGGCCAAACGTTTATTTGTTTTCAACGAGCATCTGCATTTGGTTTATCTCTGACAAGATTCTTTTTTAGATATTGTTTTTCTCCTTTTGATTTTTGGACTGATATAGTCACGAGTTTTGTAAGCCGAGTTACATCGTATCTCAGTTGATCCATTTTCCTCTGCTCGGGCACATCACCAGACAGAAAACTAATATACCTCATCAGATGCAAATTATAATTATCTCGGGCTGCTTATAAGTAACAAAAACGTTGACGCTTAGTAGCACGGACACAAACACACTTCGTTCAGTCTAGCGTGTTTTGAAATTCACCGTTGTTTCACTCATACAGAGTGAGTAGTACGGTTTTTTGAACTATCAAATCACAGGTTCCATACCTTTCCACGCGATGGATATTGTCCGAGTGCGTCCACTATGACGAGCAAAACATAGAACAGAATGATTTGGAGGACGGATATCGGTAGATGATATTGACTTGCCGGGCACCATATAACAGACAGTTTCATTTTTACTTTCCGACTGTATATGGTGTGGAGACTGATGTATTCTGTTGGATAGTGGAAGATTGACAGTAAATACACACGTTTACCGCTGTTCGTTTTCTAGCTAATCTACTCAGCTTGCTGAACATTGGATACAGTCAGCTGACTCCCTACTAGGTTCCCACATAGCCACACAGCAAAACATGGTGACAAACATGTTTTCCAAATATCCGTCATCAAATCAGTACTGTTCTAGAAGTTAGAAAAAACGTGAGATGACACGGTAAGCATTGAACACTGCGAAACCAATCACTTCAGGTCCGTTAAAAATAAGTTGGCTTAGCCAGTCACTCGGTCACAGGTTCGAAACGAGGATGCCCTGATTGTCTGACAGCCTAACAGTATCCAGCTGACCTGATGCACCCTTGTACGTCACGTGGTGGCAGACACATTGTGGTGTGTTAGATGGGAGATTGATTTACTATGACACTTTTATCGAGAAAAGTTCGTGGACGCTTGTTGTTAACTATCCAGGTCCCGAAGATGACGCTTTTTTAATCGAGACCTCAATGTCCAAAGGTTGAACGGCATACCGTTAAACCTGTTGGTTGTCATCCCTGAAACATGAGCGGTGGAAGTTAGCGTCTGGTGATGCGAAACCTTCGGTTCCGGACACATGCATGTATCTGTTTGTATCTGCATGTATCTGTTTATTTGCCCAACTGATTTACGCAACCTTAATTGTCTTCGCTTAAGCTATGGCTCCATCAATTCCGTGGAGTCTCTCAAAAGAGATGAACAGAGTTTATTCAAACAACGTGGTATCATGATGAAATAATCACTCATAGAATATTACAAATTTCAGCATTCCATTCAAAAACGTGTTATTTTGCAAAATACACAACGTTAGATTTTTTTAAAGCACAATAATACATTAAGCTCTTAAACGTGCCTAGCAAAATTTCGCATCTAAATGTGTGCATAATCCACTTAATCCATTTATGAAATTGAATGTCAGTTTGAAAAATCCTAATTTCATGCATTTGTATATAAATAAAGTAATCAAGTGGTGTTCTGTTTGCGGTTTGCGAAAACCTCCATCACTTCGTTAACTGGGTTTGCGAGATGCTACTTGTGAAGTTAGGAACCGCGCGATCATCTACATCGCTGGTTAGATTCACTCCTAGACAATAGCTACATTCTCGTTACCGTATGCTTGATTGCTTTTTTGTTATTGCTTTTTATTCGCCATTTAGTTTTGCTGATCTGGGGGAATTGCCAACAATCCACAACATTATTTCCTGTCAGTTTAGTTCAGTACTGGTGTTGTTTGTATACGGTGAGAGATTTGCGTCACGTACCCCGATTTCCAAAAGATAATGCTACTTTCCATATGGAACATACGGTATCGAAATGCCTTTACAACAATTTTTCAGTGTGCAACTCTTCTACGGCGGTCGCCATTATAACCATTTTTATCAGGTTCACTACTGTGTTTTCCGTTTGTCCAAATCGCTGTCAGTGTCGTGAAACCTGGGGATTTCGGTCTCAATTCCGACACTTTTGGTTCTTATACGGACTAAAATTGATGATTTTGAAAAAATGAGTTCGTCTCCTTTTCTGAACATCAGTGTGAAACATCAAGCAGGTGTCGATACGTACGCTGGTGACATGCTTGGGGGAAGGGGTAATATTTAACGTTTTTCACCCATCCAACAAGCACTCCGTGATGTGACGCTAATTTCACAGGGCGTGGATTGGAGTCTGTTCGTGACACACTTTCTCTTTTGATTACCCAAATGACGTTCACTGGGTAGTATGGCGAAACTAGAATTTGGACACAAGCAGGGGGTAAAAAGCAGCTAGTCTAGAAATTAGGCAAAGATTGGTATCGTGAGGATCATGGTGATAGTAATAATAATAATAATAATAATAATAATAATACCGGTCCTTGATGTAAATTCCATCAGTAAAACACTGAAGGTCTACCAGAACACCAGCGTAGTACAACGTAAATAGGTTTGTTCGAAGGACGGTGATAAGTTGTGCAAGTACAACTGTCGAGACAACCACATCGAACACAACGTCCACAGAGCTATAACTTCGCATCCAAGAACACAAACTGTAGTAATTTATTACCTCAAAGAAACTCAGCAACTAAAAAAAAATCGGAACGCGATAGAAACATCGTTACGTAAACCATCTTTGTCTGATCAAAACTGGTATTCAATCATCCAAAAGCAAGAAAAAATGAGAGCAATGAGCAAACAAGAACGCATGTTTAGTTAATTTCTCCTGATCGCAAGAACCAGACAGACAGTTAATCAGTCGAACGGTTGATCACCATCTCGTCTTTCATACCGTTCCGAGGCCGAACGACCATCAAATAGATATCTGCATATAGTAATCGTGGACGACGAATACATAATCCGGAGTCCAAACACAAGGAGCTCAACCAAAGACAGCCCATAACCCAGTCAGATTGGCGACAGCTTCAACACACCGCTGTAACTACAACGAGAGTAGCTAACACGACGGTGACACGTATTTCAGATCAAGTCACTCGGCTCCATTTTGTCGGAGTTTTGGCCACCATGGTATATGATCGACAACACCTGGCTGTTCATATACGCCTGTGTAACCCTTTCCGCCTTTGAAAGTAAACGCTGGGCTGGGAACCAGCATTCATTAATGGGCGCAAATGGACGAAGGAAAAATACAATATTTCCCCAACTGATTGTACTAACACGATACTTTTTCACCTAACGACAGATAATAAAAAGCCGCAGTCATGAATGACACGGATTAACAAATTCCCCTAAAATCCCATAGAATCCGAGGTACCTCGGATTCTATGGGATTT
>LOND01000521.1:6104-16639 GCA_014220965.1 Paragonimus kellicotti | reverse complement strand
TTGGGCTCCTTTCTTAAATATGGGATCTATCATCGAGTGACCCCGCACGGAGGGATGGTCTCCGTCGTCCACACAAGTTGAAACAACTGAATCAAGGCCTCTACTAACGCCTCTCCACCTTCTTTGAAAAGTGCCGGCACGAGATCATCTGGGCCAGCAGCCCTATTACGATTGAGAGCCGAAAGGCAATTGCGAACCTCAGTCTCAGTGGGTGGTTCCAAATCTACCGACCAGGGTGCTACATCACAAGTTTGTGGCGGCAACACAGTAGATGCAGCAGGCCAGTGGAATATCTGAGGTGAGATCGCAAATCGTACAGTTAAGGCTCGGATGGAGCTTACCAATAGACATCAACCCTGGTGTCGGTGTGATCTCAATCGTTCTGTGAAATGCCGGGGGTTCAATGCCCATTATATGGATGTAAAACCTGCTCAGTTTGCGCGGAGGATGTTCACAGTGTATTCGTTTCCGACCATCGGTGTCTCGGAAGCACTAAGGTCGTGTGCTGGGAAAATGGCGTCAGCAGTGCCAAAGTTCGCCGACGTGTCTTCGGAACCGATAAACTCTGTCGACAGTTGAGCACACTGATTTCGTCTCATAAGCTTCGTTGGCTTGGTAAAAACATCTTACAAATGCCAACTCATCGCTTGCTACCTCATACTTTATTTGCGAGTGGATTAGGCTGGAAACAGCAGTCTGGTGGCCAGGGCGCGACTCGGGTTCGAGACCCGTAACGCATTGATGATGATGATCTCTCAAGGTGGATGAACTTCTCAGCTAGCTGCAATGGCTTATCACCTAGACTGAAAACAGGCGCAAAGTCCTGCAAATTTTACACCTACTTAAAGGTTTCAAAGGTCATACCAAATAGGCAAATTGGAGCCCCTTGTCTATTTGCAATGTTGTGGGCACCATGTGAGTTTCATAAATTAGGGCGTGTCATCTGCATACCTCTTTTTCTCGACGTCGAGTGTCTTGGAGCAAATCTATACCGTCACATCCACAGTCTGTCAGGGATTGCCCGAGTATCTCGTCCATTGCAAGTTGAATAATAAGGAGGAGGTTGAATAACTTTGTCGCATCCCACTTGAGATGTTGAAGGTCGGTGATACTTTACCAAGGTCTGACCAAATTGCTTTCACGATGTTGACACACTTCACACACACACACCCTTTCTCGATAGACAATCCCAGAATACAGCTCTATTAAATGAACCGAATGTCCCTCTGATGCCCAAACAGACAACAGTTGTTTGTCTCCTATCCAAATGAGGGGGTTCAGGCATCTGGCAAAGTGTAAAGATGTGATCAATGCAGCCACGACCAGTAATGAAACCCAGTTTGTTTCACACAGATGTGCAGTTCGCGTGTTTCACTCGGTCTACGAAGTACAATGCCTGCGAGCAATTTGACGCTGTAGGAATCATGTTAATCCCTCGGTGATTTACACACGAAATATGTGTGCTCCTTCGGAAAATGGAACGACTTCACTGATCCAGCGTTTGCGAAGCAGAGCTGTCAGCGCTTTAATTAAGGCTGAACTTCTATCTACAATTTGGATAGGAGGTAGTTCGTCTGGGCCTTGTCACGTTTCATAAACTTGCTCCCGAGAGTAATGTTTGTTTCCCAGGACGGAGAAACATGAACAGACCAATGAGCATAGGCAGATCCCGAAGGAGTAGTCATGGCGTGGGTGGCCAGTTGAACTGCTGTTGGAAGTGCTCAGCCCAGCGTCCTAAGCGTCGTTGCAGGTTATGAATAGGCTCACCATTGGCTTCGCAGATTACCTCATCACACCTGGCTTCCTGCTACCAGTTGTTCGGATGAAATGGATAGGCTTTTGAGAGTTCCGGGTAGCTGTGGTATGTTCCATCTCGACAGCGCGTTGTTTCCAACAGGTCTCGAAGTCCTCTCGTAGTTGTTTCTGGAATTCCAGGTGAGTGGCCTTGTAGACCAAGTCGTACTCACTGTTGGATGGAGTATTCGGGCGAGCATTAATTTGTTCCATTGATCGCACAGAAATCTAATGATTGGCATCTGGATGAGTAGTAGTACCACATGAGGTAGTACCACAATTATGCATTGCACATCGAATATGTTCCCAGTGTGCTTCAATGTCGTCTGGTGAGTGGGGACCTAGACTAGAGGCAAGCGCACACTGGTAAGCGTAAAGCGCCTGTGTCCCTGCTAGTTTAGATACGTCAGTTTATGATTGACGAGAATGTAGTCCTAAGTGGATCGCAGAGAAACATACTCCGTGTCGTATTGCTGTCAAAGAGCTTATGTGGCATTTTATAGAAGACCTGTCTGCCAACAGTGAATTCACTACTCTGTTGCAGTACTACCATCCATTTTCCGTGACTGCTTTTTCGCCGGGGGAACCTCGTTTATTTCACAGTTAACCCCCACGTCAAAGATCGTTCTCCATTCCACAGCCTTGGGCACGCCCGTTATGCTAATCCACTTGTTTACCAGGGTACTGAGTAAGAATAAGAAATACGATTCCGTCTTAAACTGATTTTAAGAGTCTTCCATATTGACAGCTTGGTTAACCAAGAGTCCTGTCGTAGATCAGGACGATAAACGGACGATGTTACTTCTCTCACTGCGCTTCGAAAAATACAAAGTTGTCCCGGGGAAATGTTCAGTTTTTCGCCAACCTATACTCGTAGGACGACTAATCACGGAAACCGAAGTAGTGAACTCCGACATCGCCGAGTGTAGCGCTACTAAATTACTCTCTTTTCATCTGCAGCCAGTTGTTTAAGCCTGTGAAGTGGGTTGCCAACAGATAGCCACCTCTTCAACAAGTGCTCCACTTTCACTGTTTTTGATCCGCACGTCCTAAACTGGACTTCCTAAAGTAACCCCCCTTTAAAAGTCCATATTTTTGGGAATCCACTTCCATTTTATAACGATGATCATCCCCCGTAGTCGCCATTTATGCAAGTTCACAGGATATTTTTTAATCAACAAATCTCTTAAATTAATTTTTTTGTTTTAATCTAATCTCATTTCAGGAAATTCGATAATATCACACAATTTAGCAAAACATTGGGATAACTTGTTTTGAATTTGAGGGATTGTTAAACTTGTCACGAATTCATGATGTGGCTTCCTTTAAGGATGTTTATGCATCAGACCTGTCGATAACGCTATCTGCCATCGCCAGCCTCCGATTTTATGATTTTTCGACAAGTATGTACCAAGTAAACAGATCAAACTTTGTAGCTGTAGAAACTCAGTTTACTGCTACACTGACGAGCTGTCTGGTTGGAATGTTTACCAACCGATGAAAATAGAACGTACCCAGGTTCATTGCTGCTTCATTCGTAACTGATCGCCAGCAGTTGTCCGGAACAACAGTTGTTAATATCAGCTGCATCTAACCCAGAGTTTTTGTGCTGTTCCTACCTGGTTTTTGCATTGTAACGACTCGATCCGAAAGTTGTTGTGGAATTTTCCTTTTGCATCACTGGAACGCTGAAATGGACTCCTTTTTTGGACAACTATGTTAAGTGTAGTGCATCTTCGTTACTGATCCAGTACCAAGTAATATCCTTGGGGTAGTACTTCATCTAATACCACACGTAAGTAGAACCCGGGAATAATCGTCCCAGATGATCTTCGCCTTTCTGTTCAATGCGTTACGCCAATGTTCAGGAAGTTTCACCCCGAAAACTTTTCCGTTGCATTCACCTCATTGATGCCCCTACGTTCTGACTTAAACATTCGGACTTCTAACCCGTATTTAATAGGATATATTCATCCTGTTGAAACGGTTTATCGGGGGACAACGAACATGATGGATGCAGCTCGTTTGTACATTTGTCCGGATAGATCCTATAAATTGGATCAGCTTTCTATGTTTTGTCGACGTATCAAAGCTATTTTAATCATTCCCCGAAGACCCTACCGCCCGTTGGAAAATGTGCTTTTGTTTGACACAAACCAGCGTCTCAATGATTGCTAAGCTGTCGCATTGAAAGAGCTTTTTGATTTTCAGGCAATTCTCATTCGGATGCGGGTATATTCAACAGGGGACATTCTACCCTAGTCTGCTTTTAGCCAGAGCAGTTGGCGAATTCAACGCTTAGCCTCTTGTACACATTCAGGACACAGCGGATGTTTCAGATAACCTGGCCATCGGAACCATTACGCTAAAGTAAAGCTGCTTCCAAATTACCCCATTTGTCCCTGCTCAGTTTGCGTATAGCGCGCTGAAGTGTGTTTGTAACCTGCTTGTTAGGACGTGGTTGGGTGTGTGTTCTCATTTTAAATCTTTTTTCAGTTTTGTATGCTTGCGGTTTCTGACCTTCTTCAGCTGTTCTCTGTTAAACTTTTTATCCTTGTCCGATTTCCCTAACACTACAAAAAGGATTGCCTTCTCTAACCTGCACCTCACCAATTAATCCGGTGAAAATATGGATTAAGACTAGATTGGAACACTTGTCTGGTCACTTAACACAAACAAGTTCATCTCTTTGCTATATTCACTGTCCATAAAGTGGTTGTGTACACACCAAACAAATCAACTCAGCAACGCGAGGCCATCTAATCTGAATTGTAAAGCCGTCAGAAGAAACCACATCTCAGTGGATTTGGCCTACTTATCGCTGCAATATTGCACCAAATATACTCAGTACCCGAGAAGACTTTACACGTATCACTACCTTATTTGTGTGTAGGACGTCTGTATGTCCCATGGGTTTCCACCTTGGAAAGGGGATACATTCCTTCGGCGATCATCATCCGGCATCACCAGAGCAACGGTGATTTTCGCGGCTTGAGATTCCCGTACGAAAATGAGGTAGTGAGAAAATACGAACGTTCTCACAATGATAACGTGGGGTACACGTTCACCTTCTGGATTCAAACGGTCAGGGAGTGCCCTATGATTAATATCTTTTCTGTGTACACTAGTTGCGTCAGGTTTTGATCACGTTACACTGCATTAAACGAGCCAACAGTCTAACAAATGACCCGTCTTCAAAACGTGTTTCACGATCGAAGGCGTGTTGACCTCATTAACTCAGTTATTTTGTTGTTAATTGTTCGAAATCACGGGTTACTAGCGCACATGGAAGCCATTTTTATAAAATAAACACGGCCACCTTATTTTCTGGACAGTACTGACACAACTGATGTTACTCCCGGGGGAATGAACTTCGTTTCTCTGTTCCACCCCTTTTCAGCTTGGACAGTCCAATCCATAAAATCCATTGTTGTTCTCTCGATATTTTGTAACCTTATATGATTGATTGTTATAAGTACTTCTTCAATGAAAATAAACGGTTTGCGAACTATTTGCAATATTCATATTCTTTTCATGCTGTTTTGCCGAATAAAAACGCTTAATGCATAAGGATACAGTGATTTTTAAGTGCATGCACAGAACCCGTTAGTAAATCATTTTGACCTCGATCAATGAACGCTATTTATTGCTTTCTAGATAACAGTATCCTTAATAGATGTGTTCGCACATTTGAATCATACTAGTTTGGCCCCCGCTCCCTTACTTTCTCAAGTAAAGGCAAAGCAACCTTTTCCCGTAACAAATTTGAACAGAGAAGTCAGAAACAGTTTTTTGCACAATGTATCTCTCGAGCACATTTCGCTGCATCTCATCAGGTACATACTGCAGTCTGTGGGTTTATATAGCAAAGTTCAATGGGCATTGTGAAGCTAAACAACAAAATCAACAACCACACAAACACACGCACACACACATCCATACATTGTGTAAAGAAAAACTGTTTGTGACTTCTCTGTTCAAATCAAAAGTGAATAAAATTAACACAAATCCGGTTAGTGTTCATGACTCAATAACGACCAATGCCATTTCTGTTCTTTGCCAATAAGTTTCGAAATGCGTTTCTGTCTTTCCATTGCACATATCAGGTAGTATTAACACATGTTAGGAAGCGGTCTTATGGCTCCATGGGTCAACTTATTTACTCCTCTTGTTTCTGAGATCGTGTAAATCTAAAGGATGCGCCTTGTATTAAATCACCAGCCCGGTGTTGTTTTTCAATCCATGCCGAAACGTCAACTCACTATCCCGAGATCCGGGAGGTGGGGGCAACCAGTGACACGTGAAGTGGAAAATAAAATTGCCGTTAATAAGTTTATAGCTTTAGTTCGTTCTGTCTTACCGAACTGTGAGCCTCATGACTCAGGCAGCTTGTGAATGCAGACCGTACGAAACACGGTGGCTAACTGAATTATCTGTTTTCAATGTTACCGTTTCTGCTTAATCGTTTGTTGAGTAATAATGATATCTAAGGCGAAACAGAAACACCGCCCTGCCGTCACACGGAACTCAATTATTTATTCGTAATCATCCGTTGCTTACTGCACGTCAGTGTCTTGACCTGGACTATTTAACTGAGAACTTTTGAGATCATGGTGCGATGAGTCTTCCTCCTTTCCTGCTTAGGATTTACTTCAATTTTATTGAATTCTTCATACATATACTTTGTTGTACTGTTGTAGGATATTAACGCTTAAAACTCTTTCGTTTTATTGTTGTCGATGATATTAATGCGGTCTAGGTTACAAAGATGGTCAATTGAACCCATTTTTTCACTTAAAAATGTGAGTGATCGTTTGCAGTTTTTCGAAGTTGATGGTTGAGTATACTACAAACCACTCGATCTGTATTATGTGCTCACTCGATTCCACGAAATACCTAAACAGCACGTTGTTGCTGAATTTATAAAATATGCCCACTGAGACGTTCAATACCACATACATCGCGAAGGAATTTTCTCTCAATAATTCCCTTCCGGCGTTCCCTTATAGGGTAAGATGCATATAATTGCGGTTGGCCTATTGATATTCACTGTCGTTGAACGCAACAGGAATGGTAACCAGTAAACTCACAGGCGAAAGTGGTTGAGCGTTCACATATGATAATTCGGTCGTGCCTAATGTGAGGTCAATGGCGCAGTGGTCAACACGGTTGCCTCATGAAAGCGTGGCCGGAGTTCTAGTCCCGGCAGTGGCAAGGATATGCACTACTGACGAGCTCTAATGAGAGCGAAACTCGAGTCTAGTGCTTCTTTTCGAAAGGGGCCGACTGGAAAGTCTATGGGAATGCGACAGCTGCGATCAATTGTGGGTGATGTTCAATCTATATGAAACCAAAATCCCTCTACTACTCATAACCAGTAAACTATTGTACAGTGAGAACGTGGCATAAGTCAAAGTCAAGCGAGCAGTTGCATAACAAGACAAGGCGGTCATGGCGTAAAGTAGTTGACAAGTTAGTAAGTATTAAATTTCGCGGAGATCAGTAGAGTTTCAAAAAAATGCCTCAAACAAAGGTTAGGGGGTATGCGCACAGTGGGTCCATCACCGTGGCTATGACCAAGACACCCGTACGGTTTTTTCTCTCGTGTGTATGAACTCTAGAAGTGAATCAGTTAGAAGATATTTGTTTGCGATTTGTGTGTTGTTAAACGTTTCTGGGTTGTTTTTTTAAAAACAGTAACGTATTTTGAATTATGATGTTTGAAAACTTCTTTCAGGTAAGAGAACTCGGTGGCCTACCCAACGGTATTTCAGATGCTTGGGAAGCCAGTGGCAGCCGACCCGAACTCAGAGTCACCTGGGATCCCGTGCGAAATTCGAATGCTGGACGATTTTCTAAATACGTCCCGAAAAAGTCATCATCCCAAGGTTGCCGTTATGATCGTATGTACTGGTGTGGGAAGCGTTTACGAGCCGTGGACTTTGGACTGCATGGTTTGGAGAGAGTTCCGCGTTATTCGTGTTTCCCCTCGGACCATTGGGGGATTCTTGGTCGCTTTGTGGCCCCTTGATTCACAGGCATTTTCTGTCTGCACCACTGCATTTCTTATTTATACAGCACACTTCAAATGAACCTCATTTATATCAAATACACTTGTCAGATTTATTATAACTGCTTCCGTATAAGCTCCGCATGGTTCGACAGCCAAGGGTTCATCTGCACATTGTATACGACTGCTCAGCCATAAACTGGATTACTTACGAGTGAGGTCTATTGACATACAATGTTCGTATCTGTCGTGGCGTGTTGAATTCAAATGCACAGGTTTATACATGCGCCGCTCGCTCTTTTTTGATGTGCGATTCATTGCACACTGGTAACTTCATCTATCTGATGATATAGACCTGCAACATTTCGGCCCTAGTTTAACCAGTATCTTAAAGGTGTTCATCATTGCGAAGAGTATGACGGCTAGAACAACATGTTCACCACTTCAGTACGTGTGGCGTTGTAATACGTTGTACTTACGGCATACGACCCTGCAATACTAGAATGACCAAATAGTCGTTTTGCTTACTTTTACTTCCGGAACTATTTAAGCCCTGTAATGCCTTCCTGACGGAGTGAAGTCGACATCGCCTTCAGGTTTGATTAAAGGTGGTCAATCAGTCCGCATGCCACAACATACCCTATTTTCTCTCCCGAATGTCAAACTGTTCACTTAAACCACTTCTAATTTACGTGGCGCCACAATCTGCAGTGCTCTGTCCTTATCCAGATGAATTAACGTAGCGATGGGTAAACGACGAATGTTGAGCTGTTTGATATCTCTATTTTTTATGCCACTGCTTCGATTTGCTGTATGCTCATCCCGGATACTTGCACGCGTCATATGATACAACTGCCACTTCGCCTCAGTCTGTCGGCGTTTTGTACGGCGACTCGGAAATGCGGTTATGCAACTCAGGGTATAAGTGCTAAACTTCATTGTAAAATGTCAGTTACAAACAGACAGTATGTGGGTTCCCATCATTAACACTTCTATACTAGCTTGTTTCGGAAAGTAGGGATGCTGTTTTAGACAAATAATGTACTCGTTCGTATTGTCAGGGTACTTTAGCGAAAAATTGTGTATGATAAACGGATTAATCAGAGAACTAATTCGTTACATTCGTTAGAGCATGTGTTCCAAATCCCTGAGAAATCCCTAAATGACCTCCCGATTGGTCCATTAGGCCGGATTGAGATTTTCCCTATTTACCCTAGCTTACGCTACTTTACTTGTGCTAGCAGGGAGGGGTGAGTAGTTACCAGTGTCTGAAGCATATGCTATTGCCCAGGACCGTTGTTTACAGCTGTGTGCAGTCAGGTTAAAAAGCTACACGTGATGCACGCCATACTGCATTCCTCAGGCGTTGTTCATAGCCTGAGTCAATTGGGTGGAAGCACGCTACTAGTGCTGCGTGTACAGTTCGGTCAGATCCCAAGAAAATATTTCTGTAATCTTTGCAATAAAAATCTTTTTAAGGTTACCAAAGTTGTTAAAATTGTGATACGTGTTGCAGTTTCTGAAATCGTAGAATTCTGTTTCTTGGACATTCTTTTGTTTTAATTTTCCGAAGACGTAAGCAAGGAGTGTGCGGTAGTTTAATGACATAGGGATGAAAGACTAACAAAGATGTGCATTTTCCGTTATTTGGGAAAATTATCAATTGGAATATAATGGGAAGCGATGTCACAGACGATGGGACACATGCTTTTATTTAAATCTGAATGTTATTAGGCAGGAAAAGGTGATAATACTTTCGACGCGCGTATTCTTACGGTACATGATCGTAAAAATTCGTTAGTGGAAAGCATAGGGTGATGTGTGTGTGCCGAAACGCACCATGTGAACCAATCACGGAAAAAAAACTCGAGACGATCACACAATGGCGAATGTGTGTGTCGAAACAATTGTACATTAATGTACACGACATCAAACGACGCAGAGGTAGTTGGAATTAAAGTTAAAAATTAAGCTTCGACCATCTTGAATAATCGGAACGCCAGCAATGTTGGAACTGTAAAGATTGACATTGAATGCAACTACTAGATGCAGCGGTTCATGCATGAACCATTGAAGTGAATAGGAACGAATTGGAACATAGACTGAACAAGTGAACTCGGTTGAATTGAGTCTATGCGGCTTATGGTTGCAAACGATGCAAACACTAGTGATCGACTATTGAAGTGAATAGGAACGAATTGGAACATAGACGGAACAAGTGAACTCGGTTGAATTGAGTCTATGCGGCTTATGGTTGCAAACGATGCAAACACTAGTGATCGACTATTGAAGTGAATAGGAACGAATTGGAACATAGACGGAACAAGTGAACTCGGTTGAATTGAGTCTATGCGGCTTATGGTTGCAAACGATGCAAACACTAGTGATCGACTATTGAAGTGAATAGGAACGAATTGGAACATAGACGGAACAAGTGAACTCGGTTGAATTGAGTCTATGCGGCTTATGGTTGCAAACGATGCAAACACTAGTGATCGACTATTGAAGTGAATAGGAACGAATTGGAACATAGACGGAACAAGTGAACTCGGTTGAATTGAGTCTATGCGGCTTATGGTTGCAAACGATGCAAACACTAGTGATCGACTATTGAAGTGAATAGGAACGAATTGGAACATAGACGGAACAAGTGAACTCGGTTGAATTGAGTCTATGCGGCTTATGGTTGCAAACGATGCAAAACACTAGTGATCTGCTTCGAAGATCTGAT
>LOND01000520.1:98550-120503 GCA_014220965.1 Paragonimus kellicotti | reverse complement strand
TTTCACGAAAACGGGATAGAACCGTCCAAATAAGTCCCGGCGGTAACGGAGCCATTTCAGGCAAGGGTTACTGTATGTTGTCTTGACCTTCAGCCTCAGTACGAAGTCATACACAAACATCGGTAAGTTTGTACTCGTCTTTTATTGCCACATATTTCAAATAACACAGACTCGTTCGAAAGTGCCGAGTGAAGCCATGTGAACAAAGTGGCGAACAAGACCTGTTTCCTGTGTTTCATCATCAGACCAATTGCGACACAATAAATAGGAAACCAATAGCCATGGTGAGTAGGCAAATCGATTATTGGAGGTTACTGACTGTGCGTTTGCTAACAGTTGCGTAACCCTTGTTCCAATCCGTGGTTGTGGGCCATGTAAGGTCCAACGTCCGCACGAATTTCTTCTGAGCACATAGATCAAGGTTGTGCAACCGGATACCAATGGCCTCCTCAACGGTCAGCATTCAGAAGTTCGCTGTTTTGGACCACCTTCTTTGCATTCGGTAGGCTGTCTGGAAAACGTCCTTCCTACTGACAGAATAACTGGAGTCGGTTAACTGAGCAGCGGTCGCGTTTGAAACTTTTCTACTTACACTACTGCTCAAATATGCAGGATGATGTTCTCTTTGAACTCCAAATTTTCGCCTATTGTTCAGAGTTATATGCGGTATCCTAATGAATTGTCGTTTACTTTCAGCGTTCATGCACTCATCGGTTTTGCGCCTCTGACAGAGTAGGTAGGCCCCTACTGGTTGCTAAGTGCACCGTTATTGTAGTATCTCCTAATGGCTCAGAATGTCGTGTATTTACGTTACGAGCAAGTTGCATGTAAATGTACAGCATCAGTGGCCTGCTGCTCAGTTGTCCTTTCTAGAGCGTTAAGAGACATCATAGTAAATGGATGTGAGTTCAGTTTCGCGACACTGTCTTACTGTTCTTGATTTGTCCTTTGTGATGCCCGTGATACATAGAGACAATCAAACTTTAGTCACAAGTCAGCTAAAAATAATTGTCTAAGGAATGTTGTCTCCATTTCTTGTTACAAGTCGCCTTTGTCTCTTTTTCAATTAATGAATGGTTCTTTTCCTATGATGATAGAGAAGCGCGTCACCGATCTGACGTTTTACCTGTAGACCTTTGCGATGTCTATCTCAACCTGTGGGGAAAGTATGAGAATGACTGTTGCTCCCTACACCACTTTTCAGTTACCAAACGAATGTTCGGCGCCATTTTTGTCACGAGAAACATGAAATTCCAAATAGCCTCCATGAGTTCATTAGAAGTAAAGGTGTTTTGGCGAACAGTCTGTTTTCGGTTATTCATCATCGGGCCAATTACATAACATTTTATATCATCATGGTTGTCAAGCGAGCAAAATCAAAAGCAATTAGTCGCATAATTACGTCGAGTGGCTCTGAATTGGATGGCATTCCGGTGACCAAGTTGGACTCCAGAGTTGTAAGGTGGGTAACAAGGACTCATAATAACGTAGGATCTGGACAAATTTTGTCTGAGCTCACAACTGTGGATTTTTCAACAGAATTCCTGTCGTTTTTGCAGTGGCCAGAATACGAAATTTGCCGACTGGCAAACGGATCTCATTCATATCCAAACCGGTTGTTTACGTACAATTAAAGGGTGCGTTGTCTAAATGTGTGATCTCATTTTTGTGTTTATTCTTTCACATGCTCCTGTGGAGCAGGTTACGTCGGTCGCACAACCAGGACGCCTTTCTCAGAGGATACGAGAGCACCATTCTACAAGGCTGACTGAAGGTGAGGTAACGTCGATTTCGAATGCAGTTCTGGTGCATCTTGTTGACTCAGAGCACGAAATCTCATCGAAAGTGATTCTACAGCCCAATTGCCGCTTACTCTTTCATCAATACAAAGGAGTGAAAATTCGTACTCCGACCATCGCGAAATCGACCGGAAATTGGATGTACATTCCACAATTGTGCGCTCAGATAAAATATTTCCAAACCCTATAGTTACCATGGCCCACCCGTCACACTCAATTTACACTTCCGGAAGTCATTTGGGTCACCTAGTTGATTTCCCATTCAGAACCGTTTAGCGTAATTATGTCACAAATTGCTTTTGATTTCACTGTATATGCAATCGATCCGATGATAAATAACAAAAGTAGACTGTTCATCAAGTCACCTTTTACTTCTATTGTACATCAGATTGTGAATAAGAGTAGTGGTCACTGGGATCAACTGTTTCAGAAACCCTTCCGGAGCCTCAGCAGATGCCACGCAAAGACTGACCGATTTCAGCTTTGGCTTAAAGGAAGTGTAACAGTTAAGGAAACGTACAATTCATTAAGTTGTGTCAAGTTTTCAGTTTTCACACTGCAATGTGTCTGTTAGGTGATATACTGGACATCCCAAGCTAATACAGGAATTATCGAATTGACGGGGCACTGATCTGTAACTGTGTTTGGTAAACGGTGCGGTTGACATTGAATCACCTTGACGGTACGTTGCGATGTCTTCATATTATGCAGTGGTGGATGACTGCTCAGTTTGGAAAATCCCTTCGAACCTCCATAGTCCATCAGGTTGACCTTCACCAAGAGGGTGCGCCTACATTCATTGGAATTCAGGTTGTATCTGTGGCCGTTCTAAACTTTTTGTCAATTTTCACTGGGATACTGTTGATTCCCTTCGTTGAGGTAAAGCGAACATATCAACTACTCCAAAATTACTCATTCCTGAACTGATGAAATTTATTTTCTCTATTTATACTCCCCACTTTTACTGGACAATCCGGATTTCATTCATTGTGTCCTGTTGATCCCCATTCTGTTGTGGTGCATTTATTCATTCTTGTCCTGGCCCATCCGCATGACAGAATCCACTTTGGACTTCACTGGCTTCATTCAGAGCTTGATGATTTTGTTGAATGATACTATTGTGTCAAACGCTTGAGGTTTATTTAGTATAACGATTGGACGCATTTATCGGGTAGTACGATAAGAATATTCACCCAATCTTGTTCCCAATTCGGTGATCTATTTTAGGCATGCGCGAATCGGCCAATAGACGTACATCATTACATTTAGGCTCTTCCTTTCTGTTATGAAAGTGCTGATTCTCTGGAAGCATGCGTTTTTTTGGTTACGCTAAAGAGGTTCAGTAGAATTGTGAGTGGCTTTTGGAACAATACACCAAACAGCATTCACAGTTGCATAAACTTTTCAGCCAACCCCCTTTAAAACGAAAAACTAGACTCAACTGTCGCTCTTATTAGAGCCTGTCGGTAGTGCACGTTCTTGCTGCGACCGACATTTGAACTCCATTCACATTCTTGGGAGGCAAGCATGTTGATCACTATGTCATGTGCTTGTATTGTGCATGACCAAATCATCATATGTGAACTTCGGTCATACTCTGCATACTTCAAACTTCGAAGATCCAGAGTGGTAAACATTACGTATGGAAAATGTTCCATAATTTTTTCATCGATTTCTTCACATGTGTTAATGTCTAAGTGAACGAATCTTTTTACAATCTGCAAGTAACTGATGATCGCTCTCCTATTTTCGATCATGATCTGTCATGACCAAAATCCAGGACGGCTTGTTTACTGGTCACTATATGTTAGTACGTACAAAACATGTGCCTTACTGCTGCATAGATCAGTTTACAGTTTGAGGTTATATTTTCTGGTAAAGCCGTAAAAGACCAGAGTAGCTTGTCATTTTTGAAGAGATCCTTATCTTTTTGTATAGATTACCAAACTCATGACCTAGAAGAAGTCGGTGCTGAGTGTTGGTGGTTTAGTCAGCTTATTTTTGTATAGAAGTGCTGTAAACATACTCCGTTTACATTGAATTTAGTCGCAAACAGTGACAGACGGATTTCTGGGTGCAGTAACATCTGTAACATATGTTTTCAGAGGAGTGCTAGGTGGCACTGTAAACGTCGTGTCAACCGTTAAGAAAAGAGAAGTAGGTTTACTACGCAACTAGAATCTTTCACCATGGCTGTAGGCGATAACTGTCCATTAATGAGTTGAAGTATACATGGGAGAAATTGGTCTTCCAAAGAATTTCCGATTGTTTGAAGGTCCAGATACATGATTGTTCTGGAATCCGAAGGTACATTCTGTATGATGCACTTTGAAAATAGCTATTTACCTCCCATAAACAACTAGGAAATTGCACGCCAACTTTAATTGGTGTCGCATTCGTAAAGTCGCAGTTGGAATAGTTTTGTTGTACTGTTGCGAACGGTGACCTCCGATGATTGAAACTGTTAAGTTTATTGAAGTTTTCGGTGATCGATCTCGTTTCCGAAGACACCTGCGATTTACAGCCAAAAGTTTGGATGACGGTATTTTGGCCTTAAAGGTTATTCCATTTCACTTACGTAAACCTTGAAAGTGTAAATTTAAGTGCTTAAGCTGCACATTATAGATGTCAACCCATCGTTAGCCTAACTCCTTAGTTCACCTGTTTAGAACTGGAGCAACCACGGGTAAGTTGTAACATTCAAATCCTGTTACCTTCTCGGACTGCCGTATCCATGCTACACTTGGCTTTTAGCGAGAAGCATTAAAGGAAATGGTGTCTATTAGTTTCATTGACATGAATGTTGTCGTCGGTTGACCAAGTTACGTGTGACTTGTTAACGATTACTGACGCTGGACACTGTAAGCCCCAAAAAGACTGTCTCGTGTATGCTATCTTACTGTCGCTTGTTATTCGGTGGTTCGTTTACGAGGTGCAGGTACTTGGATGTTGCTTGTTTTAGCTTAGACTTAGGGACTGCAGGAATCTGGTCCCATTCCCTACCTTTTATTTCTAAACCAAGGCTTTTTCTTCCTGTGGTTGTATGACAGTTAAGTCTCAGTATCAATCATTAACGTATTGCTGTTGACGCCAAAAGAACATATCACGGAAGTGCTCAATAAAAGCCGGAATCCTACCGATGGACGCAACGTGGATGAGGACTAAATAGGAGGAGGGAGCAATGTTGGTTCAGTCGCTGAACCCAATAATCATCGTAAAAACAGACAAATTGACCGTGTAGCTCAAATAAATCACGCTTTTTAAAGGTTGCGATTTTCCAGTTAAAAGCATTCTTTGTTTTGAGTTTCATGTAGTTTCATATTCGCATCACGTCTATTCTCTCACAGCACGTTGCATTCGACCAGCATCCAAGAACAACCGGTTGCAATATTATTGTTTATGGTTCATAAGATCGACGGAACAATAATTGAGAGTATTCTTTGGAACTATGCAGTTCACCAGTGATCTTCCTTGCTTAGCCTATCATCGTTCTTTTTCACCGCATCTTAGATCGAACTCAAGAATGCCGAAATAAAAGCCATATCCGACGAACTTCAAACAGTGAAATCTCGACTACAAGAACACGAAAAGGTTCTGTCGTGTGTTTCTGCAGAGCGCGTGAGTTTCTTTCTGTAAACCGAACTTGCATCACTGTGTGGTGTCCTTTTTTCTTCGTATTCCTAAACTTTTCCCGTGTTATCTCCCATTCTCCCCAGTTGATTTTATTCATTGTGGGTCTCGCACATGCGCACACGAAAGTATATGCGTTGGCTTACATTGTTAAAGGCATCGTTTGATGTAGTGCGAATAGAGAACGGAAAGTAAAATTCACGAAATCAGTAGTGAAAATTCTATGTAGAAGAGAACGATCAGGTTACTCACGAACATACCAGTGATCTTGTTTGTACGCCTCATCACCCAAGCTTACCATTGAATGCAGTCATCATGCGAGTCTCGTCATGGTGATATTAACTGTTAAGTAATGTTCTAGCCAACACTCAAACAGTTTCATTTTCCTTTGTGAATAAGTGAATGTGTGTGATTTGTGAAGCACACGAGCAAACGATTTGGCATTCACATGGTACAGGATGCGTAACTATGGTCCACCTGATGACCGCTGTTCACATTGCTTAAGTAACCTGCTTGCCATAACGCCTTTTGTTTCCCATCCGAAAATGATCTCTGGACTAACTTACTATGTGTATCCGTCGTTCTTCCTTCAAACATGTGCGGTGTTTCTTCACTCTCCGTTTTCATATTCTCTTATCCTTAGTTGTTGTTTCTCCAATTCACAATAGCTTACCTCAAACCTCAGCTTGTTTACATTTGACCGAAAACTGCTTCAAACCGGATATAGCACGATTAGCGATCAACCACTTGGTAGGCTACCCGTGCATTCGTCGGTTACGTAACTTTTCAGGCTGCTGATCGGACCGTTGAATACCTGTTCTGTTACTTATCACATTTCACTCACAACGGTATCACTCTTTGATACCAACAATTGATCACTTAGGCACTTTGATAGAGGTCTTTCTCTTCTGGACCGCTGTTCACAGATGCATTTCACTCCTACGCCTTTTCGATTGTACAAATGTTTATTCTCGTTATTTATTGTCATCATTATGTTAATTGGTCAATTAATTGGCGCTGCTTAACGGAGATTAATGGGTAATTAATTAATTAATTTTCTTTACGGTAATCTCTACTAAGCGCAACTGAATGCCTTTATCAATGGCCACTTGAAAGACTGGATCGTGGTGATATGTGAGCGATGCTCGTAGTTGCTCGCATTTACTCCAGCCGTAAAACAAGATTGCTAACGTATTAACTGTCATGATGCTTCCTGCCTAATACTAATGGGAGCAGACTTGTGTTCTGTTGCAGCCTGGTGGAAATATTTGATTTTTCGTGGGAATAAGTCGCCAGTACCTTTTATCTATGAATTAGTCAAGTTCTTGTCATTTGCGTGAAAAGTCACTACCGTCGATCGGCCTATCGATATTAGCTCACTCTATTCTCCTTCATTCGTATTGAACACAGTTGACATTGGAGGGTGTTCTCCATAACAAACCGCAAGAGTGATTTGTCAGTTAAAAATCCCACCATTCGTAAGTAATCTGAAATCTTTACAGTTCCCAGTGGTCACATTTGGCAGGTACAGCCATTTCCGTTACTCATGAGTAGTAATGGATTTAATCATACACAAATTAAGCGTCATTCATAGTTGATCGCAGCTTTTCACATTCACGCAGAATGTTGGTAGTTGTTTGCATAGGCTACTTCGGTCATGCCTATCGTGATCTCGGTAGCACAATGATTTCATGAGAGCGATACCACAGTCCCTTCATTGACAAGGATATATGTACTATTGGCAAGCCCCAACAAAATCGAATGTTTCTTGTCCGACGGTGCGACCCTGAGAGATCGTTTAACTTTTTATCCAATGTAGTCGGAACATCCTGACCTAACATTGTGAAAATGGACAAGAAACATCGTCAAATATGGCAGTACATCAGTGGTTCTCACTGATGCTTAACTGCCATAAATTAATGAAGAGAAGAACAAGTCCTAGCCGAAGAAAAAAGAAAAAGGAAAGAGAGGGAACATAGCTACTAAAAGTAATTACGTCCATACTCAAGCATTAAACATAAAGATGATTATACATCTTACAAACAAACAACCGAGTTGTAAGACATCATCAGTAGAACATTGACTGATGGTACTGACTGTCCCGCGTCGTTAAATGCACTTGCCTCGAAGATAACTCAGCCAAACAGCGGAATCTTTCATGCCACTGAGCGCCGATTAACCGCCATCTCACCTAACGTCTCAAACCACCGACTCTGTGAGTCGCGAGGGCCCCAGCCCGGGAGACGAACCCGACCTACAGTGGCCAACCCCTTCGTGAACGATTTCATTTGTCTACGCCAGGTCATCATCTGTCCACCTCGCACCTTGCGCCAGTCGGCAAAGAGTGCTCGGTGTGGCAGACGACTAGCTGGCATCCTTAGTACATGACCTAACCATCTAAGTCTGTGCAAACTCATAGATTGAACAAAGGAGCTCGACTAGCACTAACTGGCAAATACCCACTTCCTAACCTTTTCGTTACGTACGCGTTCATGTCATCCGACGTGATCAATCAAACGAAGATATTGATTGTCGAATACTCGAGGACACTTCACATTTTCTATCCTGATTACCCAAGTTTCGTTATCGTAAGGTAATACAACCCTTCACTGTCGCCTTATATACGCGACCCTTAGGTGTCATATGGATGCCTGTCTGTTACCAGGTGTCTTAAATTAGCAAATACCGCTCTAGCCTTAGAGATACGCGCTTCTGTTTCATTCCCTACACCTCCACCGCCGCTGATGCAGCTTCCCAGGTATACAAACCGGTCAACAATCTCCATGACTTCATTATCTAACATTAAATCTACGTAACCACAGCAATCTTGCAGAAGCACTTTGAGGCTGCAAAGCGCATTCCGAAATGTTTAGCAAACCGCCAAATAGCTTCTAGCATTATGTGTGCTGCTTGGAAAGTGTTAAACAGCAACACCTCGTTCAGTATAGTCAAAATTGGTCAATCTTTTACTTGGCAGGAGATCTACGCCGGCATCTTGTGAACGCCGCAGACAGTCCTCCATTATTTCGTCTATGACAAGTTGAACAAAAATGGCGAAAGGGGACAGCCTTGACGTACGTCGCTCCTTGGTGCTGAAACTGTCAGACAGTTCACCGTAGAATCTAACCTGAACTGAGATGTCGGACAGTTCGCATATTTATTCAGTACACCGCAGCGTTTAGGTGACTCTGAAGTTGTTAGTCGATTCACTGAATCGGGTGCACCCTTATAGTTGAGAATAAGGACAATTGTGTACCGGTGATACGAATGATGCTGGCGACACAGTTTGTCAAAGAGTGTATGTTTGGCCAATACATATTCGTGCAAGATGTAACTTGTCAGTTCTTTCCCAATGTCCGCCTGCCGCCAAAATGAGATATGAAGTGAACTTCACATAAATTTCAAACTAGTCAATGAACGCTTGTGTTCTATGGCCAACAGTGAACAGATACTATTTTGTCCTAAAGGAAATGAGACATTTTAATGAATATAGTTTCGCTATTAAAACTTTTATAATTATCGTACTAAAGCATCGCGCCATCCTTACAGGTAGCAGACGATCGAGATCTTAAAGCTAAGGCTTACTTCCATTCGGTTGCTCGTCTCGTCCTCTAGAACTTCTTTTTTCGCAGAGGGGTTCCAAAGGAATACCTGAATCTGGTAAGATCACTGTATGCTCACTTGGTAAAGAAGATAAGAGTTTATAGACAGCTGTCTCGGGTATCGATCACTGATTGTGGTGTCCGACCTTCCCCTCTGCTCTGTTTTGTCATAAATAATGTTATGTAGGATATGCTTGGGGAATCCAGTGAGCTTTCTTCTCGGCACTAGGTTGGCCAACAGGGAATATGTGAATGACACTGGCCTTCTCCCCTCCTCTTCTGAAGTTATGCATACCATGGTTTACGTGAGAATGACCGATGTGGTTTTTATGGAATGCGCTTAGCATGTTCGAACTGCAATATGATGCTTAAAATCTGGGGTGTTTCTACTCGCAGACTGTTTGTTACAGACAATTCGCTTAAGGCCGTGGACAGTTTCACATAATTGGATTGCACTATCTCTTCACTTTTCAATATTACTGATGAAGTATCCGCTTGAGAAGCATAAACATGTTCCGTCTTTATTAACTTGTAGTTTCGAAAAGGCGTTAGGTTGCCGTTGACGATAAAGGGTGAATAACGCTTGTGTTCTATTCTGTTGTATGGTTTCGAAGCACGGCTTCTCTGTGATGAAGATATCAATAGACTTGCTGTGTTTGACCATCATTATCTCCGCAAATTAGCTCACATCGAAGAGGTTGATCGCATGTGCTTTGCGGCCGTTCACTGGCACCTATTACTGTTCACTCGCGATACGCAGCCCAATGATTAACAAATCAGATGGCACAGCCTGTATTGGTTTATTCACGTACTCTTCACGTACTCTTCATACCCACTGAGTGTTTACCGCACCAGGCTTTATTTTCTAAAACCAACAATAACTGAATGAAACCATGGGATGGTCAAGTAACGGCATCACCGCAAAATGTGAAGACCCGCCTACTTCGTTGAAGTAGGTATGGCCTGCCGGTTGGGGTCCCCGTGATCATTCAGTTCGCGAATTGAGAACGTTATCCGAAACGATAGCGTCCTGCAATCAATGACATGTTGGAATTCATAAATTTATAGTTCCCTATAGTCTTGTTTTATCTTTTTTTGTCGTTTTCTTCTGGATCATTCCACGTCACTGTTGTGTTATGTAACAGTACCTTTTAGCCAGATTTATGGTCGTTATTAACAAAACGAAAGAATATCCTTAGCGGGCACTGAACGGTTTTTCCAGAAAGGCCTCAGCAATTTCACTGGCATCTCGTGCACCTGTTCACTAAGGTCAGAAATGTATTATTGCTTACAGTACACCTTTCCTGTTTTTTTATCCATCTGTGCGTAAAATACTCGGTTTGAATGTATCGTCCTTAAATTGCGCATTTCCGCGCTCTCTTCCTGTACCAGCTGCAGAACACACTACTTTCCAATTCCCGATGTATCTGCCATTGACTAGGTTAATCTGGCTTTTGTTTTGTCGACTTCTTGGGACGTGTGCTCCTGCTTGAGGTCAATTCTTTTGCCGTTATGCTTCCTTGTGCTAGTGGAGATCTTGGCTTGGTAACGCGAACCAATGGCAAGGGAGCTGTCCCGAGTCCGGTCAATTTATCTGTGTTGAAAACAGCGATACACCTCGCCGAATATCTAGGGCTGAACGCGCATGTTTGTTACGCCGTTAAAGTGTGTGATATTCTTCCACCTCGCTCTAGCACAGTTTAGTACATTCAAAGGATTGCGCTAAGGGTTTCTATTGTATGGAGATAGCCCGAATGCCCATTATAGAATGACGTTGATTTTCAATAGGAACCACATTTGTGACGAAAAATATCCGCTACACGGAAATGTCCATGATGAGGCGGCTCACTTTAGGGTGAAGCACTGGTACAACTATTTTCATAGGTTCTCCTCTGGAGCGACTGCTATCCATTTTCCATCAGAAGAATGATTTCGCTTTTTTGCCTGGCGAAATATTAATGTGATTTTGTTTTTTATTTGGGTTTGCGTAATTTCAATCCTCTTCGCCTAGCTAACAGAACTTTCCTCTTCCCTTCGTCACAGGATCGGTACAAAGAAGATTGTGCCATTGCCGTAAATCTGTTGCACACCAATCCTGATCAGTTTCTCCCACAAACCTCCAAAGTGAGTTCTTTTTTTGTTAGATGACTCTAACCCAATCAGTCACGACGTTCCCTCAAGTGATATAACACCTGACTTTCAGCAATCCCCCTTCAGCCCACCTGAAACAGCTATCAATTTTGGGCGATAGTGTCAACAGTATTGGTACGTAGTTCTGAAAAGTGGTTAAACTGTGGCCCGACAGTACGTCTGAACACCCTCTCAATAGGATTAAAAAAGCTAACAAGAATTCCAACAGTGATAACAAGCGAGCAGAAACGTACATAACATTATTAGAAGAGACCCTATTTGCGAAAAATCTGGACTTCGGCTGGATTCGAACCAGCGACAGAAACAACATGCCCAAACGCGGCAAATGCTCTACCAGCTGAGCTACGAAGCCACGCCAGAAGCTCGAGAAATCCTGCTTGGGCAGTCAATCGGCTGGATCATTTGGTGGATTCCATATGACACAGTTGGTTGGGTGGGTAACTAGGTCCAAATGTGAAATTTCTGAGCTTCCGGCGTGGCTTCGTAGCTCAGCTGGTAGAGCATTTGCCGCGTTTGGGCATGTTGTTTCTGTCGCTGGTTCGAATCCAGCCGAAGTCCAGATTTTTCGCAATTGGGTCTCTTCTAAATTATCAAATCTGCCAAACTACTTATCACTAATAACATTATTAGTTTGCTTTATTTCAAGCACGTGGTCATAAGTGTCTTGTTGGGTGAGGATGACACAAGCCTCGTAATAGATTTTTGTGAGCGCTGCTCAGACGTGATGTGTATTTTAGCGAAAGCTAAATATCGGTACAAGCCCGATGGCCGATAACTGATGCTTCCATTAACAGGGCTGATATATATATCTACGCTAGTGTTTGACTGAGTCCCTCTTCAAATGATTATGCGGACGAACTGCTAAGCCATCAATAAAACACGAAACCTAGTATTATCGACTGCGAGACACTAATAAGTCATTTCTTGTTATTCGACCAACTCTTTCGCTTCAGTTTCTTGTTGGTTGATGGTGACATACTGATCCGGCATAGACAACTAGCGTTTTGTGCACTAAAGTGATGTACATTGGTCATGTATATGGTTGAACAACCGTGTCAGTTTGATGAATTCGGCTCATCATTCGAGCGGACATCAGCCACTTGATCCGTTTACATGTGACCACCACAACCTATTGGTTGTTATTTATGGTGACTTAGGACTGGGCCTTTCTTACAAATACGATATCGCCTTGCCATACACTTGGCTGCTACCGATCATACCGTGGCGGCCGAGCGACTCAAAATTCAACCGCATACACTCCTACGTTATATGAAGTAGTAACCTTTTGACTTCCCCATCCGTTTCGTCGCATCATTTTTACAGGCAGATAAATGTAACCAAACTGCTGATATTCTGTAACGCGTCTTCTTGTTCTTCTAATGAATTTTCCATACTTCTCAACGCACTGCGAAACGCGACACAAATAGCTACCTACAATGTCGATTTCAAAATTGTTACGACCTGAACAGGGTTTGCTAATTTTTTCCCAATGTTGAGATTATAGATCAACCAGGCGATTTTACTCGACATACCCTGAAACGAGACACGTCTGGTTTTCATCTGCTCGAGATGGTTCTATTCACACTTTGCATACTTCGTTCTCAATGTATGCTGTTCCAGCAGCCGTGAGGAAATTTCGTTTTTGTTGACATACCAAAGTTTACCATTTATCTTTCATTTTGTTTCCGGATCCTGATCAAGAAACACTGGTCTTACACTCATCTCTTGTCCACGAGATGTTTCTTCTTACCACATGATTAGCTGAGTCGTTCGATCCCTACTTTTCTGACTTGGCTCCCCTACGGTTCTGAGACTTTTGATAGAATCCCCAGCGGGTCATTTAGGAAATGTTTCAGGTCTCTAGTAGTTTAAACTTATTCTCGCTCAGGTGTTTTATCTTCTATCTTTGAGTTTCGATGGCATAGATGACAGATCCGCAACGTCTGCTTTGTTAATACTTATACGCCATCGACAACATTTCAAGCTAGTGAGGGGATGTTTGGCGGTAAGATATACTGTCTCTAGTGAGCCACCTGCACTTTTGAACGTCGTGATAGATACAACGCAAATTTGACGCGCCTTGAAACTTCCTTACGCATGAGTCAGCGCTGTAGAATGTTTGTAATAATCGAATAGGATTAGCATATTGTGTCAAACTACCGCCGACTGTTTCTTTGTGTGTTGATATTTGAGAATCTGTCTCGGTTTGTTGATCGCGTATATGATCAAATTTGAGTACTCGCAATTCTTGGGACTGTTTAACAAATGGTGCCTTATTAGGTTAGTAAGTATCCGAAAGGCAGTTTTATAGAAACATCTTAGCTTTTTAATGTGCAGTATGGCCCACGATAATTCATACGGCTTGTCTTCGCCGTTCACGTGAAAACCCATTTATCTCCGTTTTCACATTTACAACTGCTCGATATGTCCGACCCACACACCCGAGTGGAAGAGTTATGTACTAAAAGCAACTTTTGTTGCTTTCCGGCTAGCTCGGTCACTTCTCTCAAGCGGACATTGAACACAGATCGTTTGAACTTTCAGGCACCGTACCGTATAAGCCACAGTTTACCAGAATCAGTCTCGATATTTTAGTGTAGTCTTCCGTACAACTTGCTGAAATATTATCAGCTTGGATATCAATCTACCGCCCTCATATTGAAAATGATCCAGCCTCTTTGTTAACTCCTTGGCTGATGGCGTTAGTTCCATCAGCATCCAACCGTAAATCATTAAGGTTGAAGTACCCTGTAGTTTTTTCCGTAAATACCTTTGTAGATAATCAACACGTCATACTGACATGGGAATCGTGGTGTTGTATCTTGTTGGATGCTACAGTATGATTGAAAACAATGGTCCCTCCTATATAAAGTCCCAATGATCAAGGCTTTCATCCACATATTCTGCAGTTAACAAGGCAGATTAGTTTGGTCTCCTCCTTCATCGGTGAATTACTTCACTGCCGATTGTTTTGTTCAATTTTGCCCCCGTTTCCATTGGAATGCAGAGGTCTTATATGTTTGGGGCATCATCTTGCGTGTGGTCAGCAATTCGTAAGCACACACTGTTGCAAGCATTTGAATTACTCTCCGCCTGATGCCCCAAAACACTCCCACAGGAGTCTTCAGTTGGACTCAGCGAGTATACATGGCACCGTATTATGAGAACCTCCACTCATCTCGAATTGAACATGTGTTCGGTGTAGTATCGTTCTTTTGCACAATCTGTCAAGTAGTCACGCTTAGCACCGTCAGTAACACACGATTCTCCAGTACATTCCTGTAGGTCTCATCGTGGATTGCACGTTTTAGTTGGTCGGTTCGTTTTCCCGACTATATTAAATGACTGCTTATAGACGGACGAACTCTCCGTTGAAAGTCCGACCTGACTGTTTGTGTTAATCTTCCGTCGTTTCTCGTTGTCGAAACTCCTCTACGTACATTCCATTTGACACGCGTTCCGAGAGTGCTGGTTCTTCACAGTTATCTCACTTCTCGTACTTGTCTCCAAAATCCAGCATTTCAACTTCCTAGCCTTCTAGGCAGCCGGTGATTACTGACCCTAATTTGAATTGTGTACACTTTTTGTTTCGTTCATCCTCCTTCTCATTCAGACGGATGACAGAATGCAGGCCGTGGCTTCGACTGATTGATTTTCATTCAGGTTCACGCAGAAGATACGTTTTATCTGCTGACCGAGTTGTTTTCTGTGCATCTACAAGAAAGACGAACATTCCTTTCCTCACAGTGTTTAAATCCCGAGATCAGCCCTCACACGGACTAGGTGTTTTGTTTGCGTGCAACAACGGTCAGTATTTGTGCCCTCTAGTCACCTCATTTCTACACGGGCTCATTTTGAATAATGAACGGATAACCAGGCCGATCCAATATATGCGACATTGGGTGTTATGTTTTGTTTTTATTTACGTTTATTTGCCACCTTCTTTTTATAATTATTCGTTTAATGTGGCGTTTGTTCAATGGCCGGTACATATTCTTTTTGTCATAAGCATATTCTGGTTAATTTTGCGATGCATTGCGGTATGATGGTTACTGAATACAAGATGTGAGGAACGGCTATTTCGGCTCATTCGTTATCCGATTAACATACTTACTGTGGTTATCCTAGTCAAAGGTCGGAATCTGATTGTTCACGTGTAAAACTCAAAGCATTCCACCACTCCACAATGAGTTACGGAGTGGTTTGGATTCTATGCACACGTATTACGTCACCGAAGCGTGGAAGGTAGATACACTGACAGCCCTAAATTAATTTTCCATCAACGCACCTTTTCTAATCCATTTACACATGGTTATTCAGACCTACAAAACGCAAATGCTGATTGTTCTAACGAAAATTTACTTTTGTTTCGGATTGCCGTTTTCCACTAGCTTCTGTGAAAAAGAGCTGTTTTTGCCACAAGTGATGCTGTCCGTCCATAGATGGTGCGCACTTCATTGACAATCGTTATTATTATCTACAACATTTTACTCAGATCATTGTAACTTCTGTTCTCCATGCAGTTACTTTCTAATCTCAATAAACCAGGAGTCAAAGATGCAATCCCTGTCCGCGGCGACTGCGAGCAACCTTCATCATTCTTCCAGTTTCCTGCGTTTCTGCCCACTTTTCCGCCTGTTGGTCTTTCTTCGATGATGCAAATGAACTCGTCGGTTGATAAACTTCGACATTCACAGTTCACCTCTCCTAATTCCTTAAGTGAATCCGATCACTCCACTATAAACGGCTCATCAACCCGTGCCGGTGGCTTGCATCAAATGACGCTTCAAAAGTCCACTATCACCGACATTTGACGCTTTCCTCTAAGTGAAGTATGATCTTCTCTGGGTTTATTTTTGTCTTCAAACGCTTCTGATCAAATAAATCTGTATTATTTATGGTTTTATCGGTTATCGTGTGATTCTATTTTCCTGTGCAAACCTGCGTCGACTTTGTGTTGCTTATAAATAAGCTTCGGACGTTAACTATGTATGCTTTTTTTGTTTTGCCGTCTTTTTGTTGATGTGCTTGCACATTTGCCGGTTATTTGTAAATGTCAAGATATCCAGCTTGTTTGTGCCTTCGCTTTCACGGTCCTTTCTTCAGAGCTTCCTGTTTGACCTCTACTCAACTACTAACCACGAGAATTGCTGAATTATCTGTGATGCCTTTTTTATTGTGAAAATTCTTCATGCCGTGTTATTTCACATTTCTGATTTGATCCTGTTTGGTAGAGCATGCATAATCGGATAACGTTTCCTCCGACTGTTTTCTACCCACGCGATCTTTCTCTCCGTTTGAATTTACAGTAATGTACGGTACATTTTTTGCAAACACTGTCCCTACGAACGAATCTTCATAGACCAGAACACGGTGACACTTGCGCAGAGTAGAAAATGCGGTATGAATCCGTACTCCACGCTGATATTTGCTGGTCTATGATGCATACGGCAAAATATAGTTTGACACGGTTGTGTTGCTTTGTGCAAGACCGATGACATCCTTGAACTACAAGCGTGCATCTCTTCCGGACTCAGTCTAGTTCACTTTGAAACGTAGCCGTTTCCATTTCAGTGCATATGACGTGAATGGTCTACTGCTGTTGCCATCTGTTAATAATCGTTTCTTCTCAAATCCGTACATGAAACCAACCCGCGCTCTATCCGAATCCACTCCCAAACGGAAAACACCGATAAGATGTGTAGATGGCTGGTCGCCTAGGTTGCTCTCAACCTTCCAACAGACGTGCGCGGTTTCTGATGCGTTTGCGAAATGACTCGTATTACACAAGCGCAGACTATCGGGTACTTCATACCGTCTGCGACGTATGTGCATGACCGCTTTTCTTCTGTCCATAATCTTCCATCACGATAACGCAAAGTACATATGGGTTCGCCTGGCAAGATGGCTCGATACCACACCGTCGCGTTACGCATAATTCTTAATTGCTCAGTTCATTTCTATTTTCCTACGCCTACTCGTCATAACAGACAGACGTACGAGGCTACTGAATTAAATCCCTGTCTTACCCAAATATCGAAATGTGTTTGGGAATACCGAAAGATTTGAGAGGTTTCCCCGTCGTCTTCCTCAGGGACATCAGCCTTCATTACCAATGACTATTGTAGGTCAATTTCTTTTAGGGGAATGTTTGCAACTGCCACTTTTCTCCGGACGTGTTCACGAACGCACAGTTTTCCTATCAATATTTTATCCAACTCCGACTCTTTCATGCGTCCCACATGTTAAAATTACTCACGTTGTGTCACCCCAACCACTAGTCTCATACGTAAGTTAGCCGACATGATCGGCAGTCTTAGCTGTTCAACTTGTTCGAAAGCGTTCAACACAGGAGTCAGATCCATTTTGGAAGCCCGATTTTGGTGTCCTCGTTTTGCTAGCGTGATGTTCGTTTGCTGTTTTAGAACGAACGCGTTTCATCTCATAAGTAGTTGTCATTTACAACTACACCGCATGACTTCCATGAGTCTGAGATAAGTATTGTGTCTCGTTTTTTGCTACACTCTGACCTGATGCCTTGTTGGTATCTGCTGTACTCCGTAAGTCCAATAGGCGGTTGGCAATTCAACCTGTTTATCGTGGCGAGTAGACTTATCGCGAACGAGTCACAAGCGAAGGTTTGAATTGAACTCAAGCAAGAATCGGCCATTATGACTGGCCAGTCACTTGGATAATCAACTAGGCCAATTGTGAATAACGCGCTGGTGAGGCAGAGCGAACAGATGATCATTGCTCGCGTATTGCTGTAGGCACAACGGTGTTCTTTATAGTCTTAACAGGCTAGTGTGTTTGAACAGTGTGGAGATTAGTAATTAAGGGAGTGTTTCACGTTGGTCTCACTTCGTTCAAGAGTTTGACCGAGTTCTTAATGTGAATTGAGTGCCACGTCATTTTGACATTCCACAAAACTATGATGTGACTATTGTTAACAGCGCTCTTCTTTTATCGGTCCGAAGTCGAGTTCTTAAAGCCCCACATTTATGGTGCTTACATTCCATACGATTCGAAGGGATTCTGATGATAAATGGTGTATTATTGGTAGTTCTAGTGTCACTTTATGATCCGAATCACGTATGTGTGCTTGAACGCTGTTCCTGCTCTCGTTTTCTTGTCACTCATTCATCTTCCAGTTTCAGATGCGATTTGTTCCCAAAAGCGTTCCACCCAACCCTCTTTCAATAAAACGCTTAGCTGAGCTGGTTGGCGCCTCCAAGCAAACGCTTGCTCTGACCGGAGCTGGAATGTCCACCGAAAGTGGACTGCCAGATTACAGATCGGAAGGGGTGGGCTTGTATGCTAGAACTGACCGACGACCCATGGAATATCAGACGTTCCTCAGAAGCGAAGTTTCTAGAAAATTCTATTGGGCCCGTAATTTTATTGCATGGCCTTATTTCTCTCAGGTTGAACCCAATGGAGGACACTATCTTTTGTCCCAGTGGGCTTTGAATAATAGGTTAGTTCTTATTTTGAATGACATCTGAACAGATTATTCGGGATCATTACTCAGAACGTGGATCGGTTACATCATCGAGCCGGCCCTGGTCGGATTTTGGAATTACACGGATGTAGTCACCGAGTGGTTTGTTTAAAATGCGGCCACAAATCCGAACGAAGCGAATTGCAAAAGCGGTTTGTGGAACTTAATCCATCATGGTCGAAATACGGAGCAACTGAAAAGGAGTTAGCTGTTGCACCTGACGGTGATGTTGAACTGCCTCTCGATGTCGTGCAAAATTTTAAAGTGAGTGGAATGATACCTTAACTTCATTGTCGCTGTTTAGTGTGCCCTTTGTCACTTATTTCATTCGTTATTCATTTTTTACACTTAAAGTGAACGACTTTGTCGTCTTCACGACTATACTCAAGATAATTCTGCTAATTCCCCTTTTATTATTCATAAGTAGTGTAGATTTCATAACTCAGATGAGACCAAGTTAATTCTTTATAATACCTAACAAGGATTTGCATCAGTTAGCGCTTGATTTCGAATTCAACCGACTGTATATTCTATTGTGTGGTGTACTTGTATGTGAATGTTTGTCTTTTTTCCCGTCCAAACAACGCTTGCATTTTATTTTCCCGTATCCCCCTGAGATTGCACTACATGTACTCGATGTTGAGCCACTACTTGCATTACGTTCCCAATGTCTTTATCCCGGTAGATCTTACCATTGAAGTCTCAGTTTATTTCTCGAGAGATAGGGGTTTAAGTTCCGAGCTAGCTTATGAATTGGCTAACCACCATTGGCCGGCTAGACACAGGCGTCTCAACCACACGCCTACTGGTCTTATTCCTTCGGGTTTACACCGGTGTGAAATGGAGGCCACAAGTGGGTACAACGTCACAGCCACTCGTGGTGATGGTTAAATGCAGGTGTCCTTTGGCTTCGGTCATTGTGACAAGTTAATTTGAATGCCGCCAACCGTGTGTTCGGGATGTATGAAGGGGGTTACGGGAACGGTGACCGTGTCAGTGCACATGTCCTGTAGAGGCAACAAACATCACTATGACCAAACTGTTTGACACCTTTCGCACCGAGTAAGAGGGACATGACATCTGGGTCCAATTCTTTCACTTTTTAAACGTGGATGCGTCAGTTTTCCTGGTCCTACAGTTATTTTTATATTTTACTTTGACAGGATTTACCACGACAAAATCAAGTCAACAATCAAGAGATTGTACACTACCAGCCAGATTTGGTTCTCGCAAACATTTTGCACGAGAATTTGCCGATAAACTTATATGATGTAACCGGTTAAAACATTTGTGTGAGCTTGAACAATCATCCTAGAACGTGTAACTTGATTATTTGGTCGATACAAAAACAAAAAGTCAGGCGAAATATAGTAACAGCTACAGATGAAAGACTGCTTGCATCCGTCACAATTTTCGCAGTTATATAAAGTGGCTTAGAATCTCCTAATTTTAGAAACCACTGAACTACCTGGTGTGGTGACTGTGAACAAGTGATTAAATCAATATGATGCAGTCCATCCCAATGATGCGCAACAATTTGTAACAGATATGAAGCAGGATAAAATTCCTGGAAATGAAAAATGCGGTCACATATAAACTGTTCGAACCACATCAAGGAAGAACGTTGTCAACGGACTAAGTTGGTTAAATCAATCCTTCAGGTAAACGCGTCACATCTGTATGGACTGTGCATGGTACGAGTTCGCTAGGATGGTTCGTGAGTATATTATTACGGGTAGTATAGAGTAGGTTCCATCCTAAGAGCATTTGCGGATTAATTGAATACCTTAACAACTTGAACAACGACTATGTTCTTTCGGCGTACAATGTCTGTTCACAACTGATGATTGGTAGTTATATTGGGCCGCACCACTCATAAAATCTAGTCTACTCAAAGATCTTCTAGAACTGTTTACTTTAAGTGTTGAGTTCAGTTTTGAGAAACATGGTTACCACCACATTAGCGAATTGCAGTTCAATTTTGCGATCAGCCCACAGAAACCAACGTGAACTGACTAATACTGTAATGGCAAATCATTCAATAAGACAAAACTTTACTGCTCATTCTGCGTGTTACTCCGCCGACGTTGCTCTCATGGTTACGAACTGATATTCCAGCTCATGGCACATCGAAGTTTCCATGTAAACGTGCTGTAAATGTGTCCGTTTGGCTGGTGTTTTTGCTGGCCGCTGGGGCAATTCCCATCAGCAGTGGCCCGTTCGATCTCGCCTGCTGTCCGCAAGCCACTTGCTATGGGGCTCCAACCCTATTTCACGGCCACGTTGAGATATTTCACTAAACGTCAGTATAATCGCTTCTACGACTTGTTTGTCCATCCTAATTTGTTCATTTTCGTGGGTTTTGTCCCGTACAGATCAACGTATTATGAGAACTCTGTCTACCAGAATGCGTCGGATCTGTAACACCGATACACTGCAAATGGAAGTTATTCCCCTAACTTCCATTTTTGAGAAACATGGATACCCTATTCGGTAACAAAAAGTACATGTTAATTGAAGAGTGAGTAAATAAAGTGGGTGCTGCGAAGGAGTTGGTTTATCTGGAAATTCTGTTTCTGGGTGCCAAGTGTCAAGTATCTGAAGCATCCTCTTAATGCTGTTATCTTCGGAGCATATCGTGTGGTCCAGTCGCGTGTACTGTGACACGCAGTCATCACCATTATGTATTAGGAATGGTACTCATGACGATTCTGCCACATTCTACGTGATCTACAACCTTCCATTTTGTTGCGGTTAATGCTACATTGGGAGGACTAGTCGGCCACCGGGCACTCGGGTTGGTGAACACATCTCACCGTGCCCGTCTATAGAAAGTCGAACCCCAAATTCATTTATCGCGAAGCCTCCGCTTGAAAACCAATACAAAGTCTCGCCTCCAGTGCATTATTCAAGAACATCTGGAGACGCAGCGTATATAGTGCCTGGGCGTGTCAACTAATCTCTGTGTTCACAAGCAATTCATTTTGATATCGCAGCTCTTCCGGTAAGTAGGCGATTAGACAAACTGGGCAGGTTCTAATAGCCATGATAGTTCAATCCCTATATTCATTGCTCACTTTTTCTTGTATAGTAACGTTTCTAAGCTCCTTCGATCTTTGTCTGTGTATTTCCTACATACTCAAGTTGGGCTAACCTCACACATGTTGCCATCATTTTTCAAGAGGACTGGTGGTTTCAAAATTTTCGAGTCTTCTAAAATGACTCCCCCATCACGCAATACATTGTTTGGATGCAATAATGCGCTATGAC
>LOND01000520.1:43392-89205 GCA_014220965.1 Paragonimus kellicotti | reverse complement strand
GCATGGTTGTGTGCGATCGACCTGTTGCATAAGAAGCCTCGGTGACATTCATATCTTACAACTATAGGCTGTGTATTGTTTCACTGGACATGAGATTGAGCAGTACTATCAACCCTCAAGGAACGATCGAGATAAAACCTAATCTAGTTGCATTTATATACACTTGCACGGAACAGCTAGACTTATCGATCGCCTAGTGTGGTCGTTTCCATCGGTTCATTGCTCTTTTGCATACATTATTTACAATGCCACTTTCCGCTCGGCCGGACTATGATAATTCGTTTCAGTGATACCGTTCAATCGATACATCGTTCCACGCCCCCTGATTGGCTGTGACTTGTTCTCTGTTCAGTCCGTTTTCATCCATCGTTAGCTCTTATTGCGTGTTCGTCATCAGGTCACTGATTTATTGGTGGATAGCACTGCGTTTCATGTTCGCTCCAAGCTTGCTTCGGAATCCGTCAATATTTTGTTCAGAACTATTGGGCAATCCCACTTTGAGAAGTTGGCATCGAGAAACCGTAGAGCCCCACAAACAGCGGCATCTCTGGAAAGCGTAAGCGTCACGTTTATACGGCTGAAAACGGCATCGCTCCCGGTAGAGGGCTACTCATCTTCAGATAATCTATCGTTGGTACCTGCGTTCCCGGATTACCGATGAGTTAGTCACCGTAGGTCGGGTTCGTCTTCAGCATTTAGGCCCTCATGACTCATAATTGATGACTGGAAACCTTGGAGAGACAGTGTTCGGTCGAGTTCATTAGTGGGTACGTGATTGTTGTTTCATTGGAGTGTCACCTGCGTAAACGCAATTTACCGTAAAGGTGCGTTTGATTCGG
The DNA here is from genome assembly GCA_014220965.1 of Paragonimus kellicotti. Lineage (NCBI taxonomy): Eukaryota > Metazoa > Platyhelminthes > Trematoda > Plagiorchiida > Troglotrematidae > Paragonimus > Paragonimus kellicotti. The sequence continues at coordinate 88,366 of LOND01000520.1, read as the reverse complement.
TAGATCGATCTACACTCTTACAGTCGCTCCAAACGACGTGGTGTATCGACAGCACCTGTCCCCGACCCATGCTGGATGATGTTCTCTGATTCTTCTAGACAAATGCCGAGTCGTACGACCCACGTAGTTTGCTGAACAATCGCAAACGAACGAGTAAATCACCATAGATGACCCACTCTAATCATTCTGTCAGTAAGAAGGACGCTTTCAGATTGTCTACCGAGTGCCAAGGAATCGATCAAAAATGGTGAGATTCCGAATGTTGACCGTTGCCGAGGCCATTAGTATCCGATTGCGCAACCCTGACCTCTGCGCTCAGAAGTTCGTGCGGACACAATCTTCCCTGGCCCACGATTTGGAACAGTGATTGCGTAACTGATAACAAACACGCCGTCCATAACCTCTATTGACCGTTTTTCTGACTCACCCCAGTTACTGTTTTCATATTTATTGTGTTGTAATTAGCCTGATGATCAAACACGGAAAACAAGCCTTGTTCGCTACTTTGTCGTTCTCATCACCATAGATGAGTTGTGGGCCGGTATTGTTATCCTTCAGATTTAAACTAATCAGCGGCGAATTATCAGGGTAGCCATTCTCTTGTAGAATACGGGTCACAAATTGTAGCTCGTGTTCCAAAGCATCTGCTGAGCAGATTTTTCTGGCTCTATCCGCCAAACATTTGACCAGGTTTCGTTTGTATTTTAAGTTAGTAAAACTATAAAAGTTACTGTACTGGCCTGACCAAGTAGTCTTACGATAAACGGAGCGTTTCAAACTTCCGTCAGTCCTTCTACTCAAGAGAGACGTCCAGGAAATGGAAAGACCCATCTGACTCCAATTCTGAGGTGAAACTTATCAGCGGATGTGCGCAGTTGAAGTCCTTCAAAATATCACCTATGCTGACAGATGAATCTGTGATAGCGAATATATCATCAACATAACGCCTGTAGAAAACCATTTGATTTATAACAGTGCTCAGCACCGTTCGTTCCAACTTGCCCATGAAAATATCTGCCAGCAGTGGTCCTAATGGAGACCCCATTGCCACTCCATCAATTTGTCTATAAATGTCACCATTAAAAATAAACTGCACGTTGTGGGTGCATTTGAGGAGCAATTCCTTCAAATTCGCTGTTGGCAAGCCGATCGGAATGTTGTCGCTTTCAATAAAATTGCATAAGTAATCTATTGTTTCCACTAGTGGCACATTAGTAAACAGGGAAGTTGTGTCAAGAGAACCTGATTTTATTGCCGACGCAAATGTCACGAACTCAAAAGTATCTCGCAAACTGTGAACACAAATTTTCCTCCGAACTGGCTCCAAGATCTCGGCAAGCAATTGATACGGTGAATTCTTCATATCCAAAATAGGGCGCAGAGGGCAGTTAGGCTTATGAATCTTTGGTAGTCCATAGAGGCGAGGAATAATAGTACCTGTGGGCCTCATAAGTTCATGTTGGACAGTTGTTACGACTTCTTGGTCTTCCAATCGTTTCAGACTACTAGTTATCTGCGTCTCTATTGCCAAAGTTCTATCCTTTCCTTCTTTTACGAATGGATTCACATGCTTCTTGATAGCTGTAATAATCACTATATGATTGCTGTTATCGAATTGCGAAAAGCTCACTAAGGCTGATCAGAAATTCCCATTTTGAGAGGTTGTAATCAAGCGAACGGTGGTAAACATTTAAGAAGCAGACTAGCGGCACACCATCCGGCGAGTAATTGGAGGTTGTGTTAACTGACGAAATAAAGCACGTTGCATTTGTCCGTTACATAAAACTTTATGGAATTCATGTCGAGGTGACGAACTCGTCTGCTGAGAAAATGCGTGATGCATTTCTGGCCGTAACAGTCGAATGTAACCGTCCGAACTTACATTTTAAGTCGAATATTCCTGGGTTCCAGTTGTAGCATGATGCTGAGATTTTGTTTGCTAACAAATATAAATATATACGGCAAGTTGAAGGTATTTGTATTCGATTAATAGTATCATGGTAGTGCCACAAACATCAGTAGAACACAAACCGGTGTCTAAAAATGTGATGCAATGTCCATTGCGACTAATTTATCTGTAAACCACAACGTGCTCCTCCCTCGAAAATCGGTGGGTATTTTAGCCCGTACTGTGAAACAGTGTTCTCCAAAGAAGTGATATCGCCCTACAGAGGGTGACAATTGGAAATTGGACAGGAGAGGCGCTCCAACTTTCTCAATATGGAGGTATACGATCTCTCCCAGGTGGCTTTCGGCTTGATGGTGTTAGGCCGGTACGAAAGCGCCAGGCCCGATCAACAATTATTATTATATGTTGCCGTGATATAGTGTATATATATGCTTTATCACGGCCCAAAATAAACGGCAATTCTCCATAACGATTGAACGGATTCGAGTCTATTGTACAAGTGATCAAATACTCAATGGTACAAGAAAAAACTAAGCATGAAGAATCCAACAACATCGAATTTGATTAGAAGTTCAAAAGTAGGAGGGATGTTTCCAATATGAAAATGCCTCATCGGAAAACAACCTCGACCGAGTACAATTGAAAGATCTCCGCGTGACTATCACCTTCGATAGCAATGTATCAATGATTCATCAGATGTGTAGCTGTCATACAAATAAGGGATAAAATAGCTTAAAAATAAACAAGGCTTAATACGTGGAACCCTTGTGTAAACTCTCAAAGCAGATGTGCGGAGGCCTACTCTCTGCAACTAAACAAGTTAAAACTGAAAATAAGGCGGCTTTTATCGTCCCGCCATTCAGTTGTGCTTACTTCACGGAATAATGAGAAAGACTTCAGACCGATGATGGTGAATTAGGCTGATGAACTGGTTGATGCCCTGTGTTATGGGCGAGGAGTTGTGTTCACGTCCGTCACCTTCAACATACAAATCCGTAATGAATCGACTGAGAGTCCTGGACTACCTTTGTGGAAATGTGTAGGTCCGTTTAACGGAGTGCGCTTAGACATCTAATTGGGTTACAACATGCCAACCATCAGTTTAAAAGATTGCTGGAGAGAGCACCGAAGATAGGGATTTATGTCCTCCACAACTTGTTTTGATGTAACGGCATTTTTCTAGTTACCTGTATTTTAAACAAAACAATCAGTACACAAAAACTAAGTGCAAGTACTTAGTGTTTGAAACATAGAATGTTTCGTTTTTCGCCAATATTGCGAGATCAAACCACAATACTGTAGCACAACCGTAACTTAAAACTTTTTCCAATTCCAACGATTACGCTCCACTATGGTTGCTTGTGTACATCGATGAACTGACCTTTCGCTAAACCACTGCACACACACACACATTAGATCACGTTCAAAGCAGCAGCATGTATCCAACAAAAGTGACAACACTGCAATCAAACAATGAGAAATGGAGAACCCATAGTTCAGCACTATCAAGAGTGTCTTCAAGACCCGAACGAAACGATCACATTAGAAAGTAACGATGAAACATGATATCTGTTAGCTCGCTAACACTGGAAAGCGAGTAATAACGATGAGTATAGTTTGACAACTGTGATTGCGATTCTATTTCACTTCTGGCGTAAACGTTTCATGAAGCAGCAAGGAAAGAGAAAATGATAAACTCTCACTCACAAATGGAATGGTCGAGTAAGCCTCTCATTATAGAATGACTTTCACAGAACAGACAGAATCGGATCGGATTAGACAGTAACAGGGGTGAAGAGGAGGAAAACGCGGAAAAGCTCGGCTTCAAAGCCTGAACGTCTCTGCCGAAACCAACTGACCGACTCGCGCAACATAACAAACTGTCTGTTCACAAAAGTTTTTTAAAAGTCCGAAGTGAACCAAGATCTCAACCGAAATATAAGTTTTGACTAATACGAAAGGTTCATGTAGGAAGCACATGTAGATCGATTTGTGATAAGTATGTGCTTGTTGCAATTCCGGAGTGTACAGGGAGCAAGAAAACCTTCTGAGTAAATCACATCAAGTGATCGGATGAGAGCTGCAGCGCATCTCAAACGACCATTTGAGCGCATTCGACAATGACGACTAGCTCGGTGTTCGTGAGAGAAAAATTGGCAATTGAAAACGAACAAAAACGGGGGAAAGGTGAAACACAAAATGACCGGCATAAACGTGTCTGAGAATCCTATCACTACGAAATAAGATCGTTTTCTACAACAACAAGATCACCTACGATTTGAATGCGAGTAAAAAATTAAAATAAGATAGGTAGGTAAATCGACGGCTTCCTTTTGGTAGAAGAGAGAGGGGAAGGGAGAATGAGAAAGATCCCGAATAACGCAAAAAAATGCGATAACAAATAGCTCATCAGACATGATGGAATGCATAAGGCATCTATCTGAATGCGAGTCGGTGACTAAGCAAAAAGGGATGAGTGCAATCTGCTTCAGAAAGATCACCGGAACTGAGTGTGCTGCGTACAAAATTGTTCTAGGAATGAAAGCCGTTAGGCGCATGTTGTCTTTTTATTAATCCAAGTTCTATATAGGAAGCAGATAATCCACTTTGGCATGTACGCGCATATACGAAGTTTGTAATTTTCATTTCTGTCAAATAACTCAGCCAAATCAGCTATCGCTCTTCACAAGCAAGTTAGGACGTAATGTCTGTAGAAAACTCCAATCTTTGATGCTTTTGAATCCGTAAGCATAGAGTAATGTCAATCTACAAAAAAAAGAAGGAAAATAAGTGTATACACACATTAAAGACCTCATACGAACTGGCTGGTCAAAGAATCCCATGTAATACTGTTATTTAATGAAAATGCCCACCGGTCGCATGTGACCTACAAACATGCACTCACAGCCTTGGTGATTATGGCATGATTACGGGTTGTTTACTGAACCAAGCTCTAGGCTGCTGTCTCAGACGAAGATAACATTGATCAGTTCACATGATGAGGCATAACGTGATCTATCCCAACAATCGCAATGAGTACAAGGTCAGCATCTCTGTCACATGCAACAAATCAGATGACCTGACAGTAAGAATGAATTAATACAGCTAGAAACCTATCACGAACCACAAAGTTGTAATTGAAATCGGTTTGGAATTCCCGTTGACATTCGAAATGTTGCACTAGTGTTTTGCATGCAATTTGTGATGTGGGGCTAGTAACAGAAAGCGAGCTGCTGAATTCCTCATGCAGAAACTACCAGACAAATGCACAAAAGGGTCACATTTGGAAGGTCATATTTAGTGTGTGGTGAACGAAGTGTTAATCATACCGACTAATCATTTTTCACGCTTCCGAGTCGCAGCCAGACTAAAGGCTCGGTTAATGACACGTTATTGACAGGATACGTTAGAATAGGTAGACCAGTCAAAAGTTACTTTCTGACAGTTATGAGTGAATCTAAGGAGACTAACAAAAACTATGGGCGTGTGATTATGACTTTTGTGTGACATTCCGACGTTAAAATCTGTACACTCCTTATTATCACTTCACAATGATACAGGCTTGAAACTTTTGGGGTCAGATTAAAAAGTGTGTAACTAGATTAACGAGCGAATAACTGAGTGTCCATATAAAAATTCGGCTAGCAGCCAACTGATTACTACACAGTGAATGTGAGGGTTGAATTTTTGTAAACGTATGACATTAAAAGAGAGGAAAATATACAATGCGCACAACACGTCGATAATCTCAACGACGGCGTGACATCTCACTTGGAACACGTATTGATTAGCTTCTCCAACACGTCCTTGGTGATTTCGTGACAGTGGCTAATCCGCAAACAACGCAAGCATTTTGCCGGTGTTTGTGTAAGATGCGTCAGGCTGAAACAGGAATCCAAATTCATTTCGTTAAAGCACATCCGGAAAAAAGACAATCACACTAAACATTTTATCTCAGCTGCTATCAAACGGCTTGTTTTACGCACACTGATAGAACAGTGAAGAAACCCTTTTGACAGCTTAATCTTACATGTGGATAACAAGCACGCCTGCAGTAAGTCCATCGAGCAAACTTTAAAACCACGCTAATGGCCTACGATGCCACATTAATTTCGAGCAGAAACAGACTGGATGTGTGGTGAATAGCAATCTATCTTTTAGCATAGTCTATTTGAGATATTGATGACGCAGTCAATCAGTTACACAGAGGTTTGGTGCTGAAAATATGCAAATTAGAAAATGGCAGATTTCTGAGATCCAGAGAAAGTTTTCTAACAAAAAATTATGCATAGTTCACATTGGTTCCAAGAATAAACCTGCTGATGAGCCGATCTATTAGCACACAATCAACTCACCCTTTTTGCGTGACTGAGGTGCATGTGATATCCAGTTCTTCCAGTTGCGGACACCCGGCAGCCAGTGCCTCCATGGTCAGATCACCCACAGCGGTCAGACCACACAAGTCCAAAACGCGTAAACGGGGCAGACGACGCAGCATATGTGCGATGCCCGCCTCGTGCTTCAAAGAGTGCATGTTAGCTAAAACAACTTCTTCCAAGTGTGGACACTTGTCCGCGAGCCGCGTTAGGTTTGTGTCGTTCGTCAACGCTTGTGTCCCACGCAAATCCAACGAGGACAATAGGGGGAGCTTCGAAAAATTGAAAAAATAGGGGAAAATGACAACCCCGGCATACACACAAATTCATGTGGTTGTATCACCCCGATTTTTGCCTGCAGTCACGTCGCCCATTAGCCGTCAAGAATAAACCGAACATTGTCAGAGGGCACTTGCATAAAACGGGATAGTCGACACACCCTAAGATTGAGTATGTGTAATAGATAATACCCACTGTAACGCATGTGATCATCAGGTCCAGTTACAAAGTGATGGCACAGGTTTTGCTGAAGCTGAACCCCAAAAGATGATGTAGAAACACAGTTGACCATTGATAAGAATGGCATACCACAAAGTTATAAATGAAACAATCAAAGTAGCGCGCATACAGCGGTTGAGTTGTGCTTAACCGCAAATGCAGGCCCCCCAGGAAATCAAGGTGACTGAAGCGTTTAATGACAAACAACTATCATCCATGTCGATTGGACCGAATGAGAATCATTGTCTCTAATGTAAGTTTAAATGAAAGAATATACTTGAAACAAATTGGATCCTATGTGCCTCCACAGTAATATCCACACCACAATCGCTTGACGCAGGAAACGTGTAAAAATAATTGTCAGTTAAGAAGTCAACTGCAACTTATATATATATATATATATATATATATATATATATATATATATATATATATAATCATTCGTATCAAACAACGACCCACGTTGTCTGGTATACCACCCGCTGTCTCTTTCAAATGGTTTTCTACCTTTTCTTCTCCTCAGCTATGTTCGTGTATTGTATGCTGATGGTTTTGTCTGATTTCTCAAGCCAAACTTAAGTTTATCAACCTAATTCTATACAGAATGCAGTAATGCATACTTGTACACTGAAACTCTTCTTGCCTCTTATTTCCGATATACGTCCTCCTAGCTTAGGTCTTACCGTTAGAGTCTCTGTCCTTTCGTTTCAGCCCAACATATGATTAAATCAACATCGGTCGACTGGGCTACAAAGGTCTTCACTCATTTGCCTCCCGACTTTAGTCTTTCAGGTTTACACTGGATACGAGATATGAGAATGGAACATCCGTGGTGCAGCACAAACTACATGAGGCCACGTTTATGCGTGGACGTGTTTTAAGTTCCGATGACCCTGTGCATTAAACAAACAGGTCTAGCATACCAATAAGTGGTTTCTAGAATACAAGTACACATGCCTGGGTTTAGGCCGGAGGCTGTAATCGAGTGGTCGGTGTAAGTCGCTATTCCCAGAAACGAAGGTTCCGACATTCATGTGTATTTCTTTTAGAGGTTTCTGGCTGTGTTCCGAAAGGAGATGCTCAACTGTGGTTACACACATGATCAGGAATGTTGCGGAACCGAAGACAATTGCCTCTTGATGTGAGGAGTTAAGTTCACTTTAACCAATTTTCACTTTTTTATTCCCTTATTTTCCATTGATTGTGGCGTCTGTGCTAGGCTGGAAAAAAGCGACAATGTTTTGCGCATTAATTGTACGGATGCCCTAGAGCAAAAACATTGCAACAGGAGGACGCTTACCTTGCCTACCAATTCCAAAAGACCATCCGAGGACAGGTGATGCAGATGACCAAAAGCCAGTGCTCGAAGTTGCTGACATCGACCGAGTACAGTGAAAATGTCCGAATTGAGTCGAAAGCATCCGAACAGTTCAAGCCTTTGCTAAACAGAAAATACAATGTAGATCGTAACGTTACGATGAACATTACTGATTGTTAGGAATGTGCAGCACACGTCATCAACAAATCGACAAAAAAAACTGGCAGTAGGTAAGATATTGTTAATTGCACTACAAATTGAGCCTGAAGTAACAATAGCTAGAGTTGACCGGAAATTTTCACATAACAAGTGCGATAGAAAAACGTAATGACCCTTGAGCTAAATAGTAACTACAGAACAAAGACCGATATCCATATTCTAAGATGACACGACCAACGAATTGAGTTTGTCGAATAAAGACATAATATAGATTGTTGATTTTAAGTTAGTTATCAGGAACGACGGAAGGATCTGCGTAGTCCGTACTCAGATGCTATATCCAATTAAAAGTGCCAGTTGTTAAATGTATGTTAGAACGGTAACAAGTATAATTTCAGAAAGAAACAATGATGGAAGATCGCAATTTTCCACTGACACAGAATTAAGTGCTCCGATGGATAATCAAATGTTTGAATATAGGTGAACGAAAAAGATATCATTGATAGCCCCAGTAACTCAAAAAAAATTTTACACTGGCTCAATTAAGTCGGAACAATTTTTCTCACGATTATGGATTTAAACACTACTGCAGTAGAAATTGTTCAGTAAGAGCCAGTATGACTTTAAAAAAAACTTGAGCAAACAATGTAATTTAGGTTGTGGAATAAAACATCAAAGTAACAAACAGATATACGGATAGATCCCACTTTTGTCTGGAGAAGTCAGGCAAAGCCACAGACTTTAATTTACTAATTATGTGAGCATCACTTATGATTGGACCAAAGGAAAATCATATGACTGATGAACAGTCGGGGATTTGGTTAATTTCAAGTTGAACGCCAAATATGTTATGACCCGCTGGTCAACGATAACGATAAATGTCTAGCGCACGACTATACGAAACACGGACACGTAGCACCGAGCGTAACGATAACCGAAAACCCCAGAAGAACACAGAAGACCTTGACCTTCAGTCGAGAATGTATTTGCTCTCAAACCAAAGGTGCTTCTTTTCGAAAGGGGCCGACTGGAAAGTCTATGGGAATGCGACAGCTGCGATCAATTGTGGGTGATGTTCAACTTGGAAATCATATTGTAAATTTACCCAAGCGGTAGAAAAAGTTAGTAATTCAAAATGGCGCTTTAATACCAGAAGGAAGCCTCTCATTTACAATGACAAGAGAACCTTAAAGTCCAACACACTTTTCAAAATGAGAACCATCGGTAGAGAGGTCCATCTACGCGACACAATCGCGTTCACATATTCTGTTTCCACGCACCAGGCTTACGAGAGTATTGTGATATAGCACGGAATAGTGTTGAGCTTACACATGTAGTCACGGTGACAGACAGAAAAATATCCTCGCATTAGTATAAACAAACAGTCAAAAAAAATAAGAAAATGTCTAAAATAAAAACAAATGAGCGAACAGATAAATCCTTTGTAATAAGAACTAAGGGAGAACGGTGATTAATACACAAAACTCACAAGGTTTGTATTCAAAATGTTAAGGTCAAGACTTGTATGCAATAAGCGATGATAAACAGAGTGCTGAGCACCATATGAGGATAAGTCGGCAATGCGAAATTTTTCTGGCAGTCTCTACCACACCGTTAAACACGATGAGTAACCGTTTTCAGTCAGAGACTATGTGGATTTTGAGGCTCGAGAGACGAACACGACCTATAGTACAAAAGCCAATAAGGGTTATTTTACTTTTGTTTGCAATCAGTCACCAGTTGCATCCCTCGTATTCCACATCAATGAGCAGGTAGTCTGGGAAAGAGTACAAAACGTACAAAACGATAGGTTTGCGTGAATGATATCTGATCTAACAACTCACAAGCGAAAGTGGTTGAGCGTTCACATGATAATTCGGTCGTGCCTAATGTGAGGTCAATGGCGCAGTGGTCAACACGGTTGCCTCATGAAAGCGTGGCCGGAGTTCTAGTCCCGGCAGTGGCAAGGATATGCACTACTGACGAGCTCTAATGAGAGCGAAACTCGAGTCTAGTGCTTCTTTTCGAAAGGGGCCGACTGGAAAGTCTATGGGAATGCGACAGCTGCGATCAATTGTGGGTGATGTTCAACTTGAAATAATTTAAATGTTTGTTGTTATAGTATTTTGGTGAACGAACTCGTTAGCTCATTGCTATTAACGGCCAGCTTCCTAACGTCCTCCTTGTTTATCCACGAACTTCGATATCAAAATTTTTATTTTGAGCATTCTTGATCTCCAGCGACACTTCGCAGCCACAGAGTACACCTGCTCCTATATGCGTCATCAATAAGTGGGACTGAGACAGAAAACTAGCCGGATTCGAACGAATGAGGCAGTGATTCGGTAGGTACAAATCCAACGAGCTTATCGACAAAGCGAATTACTGCACAGGCACACAAGACCCGAGAGCCACATAATTTCCATTGCGAAGCAACAGTTTAGTTCACAGATATTACACCATAAGGCAGTTGTAATCATGCAACATACGGGATCACATGCGATCTGGATATTGAGAGATGTTTTCAGAATAACAAACCTACACTAATAAGACTGAAATTCTCCATCACTATTGTCGAGATCTTCCGGAACCAATTTGGAAGTATCCGGTTCCTCCAGAAAACACCATCTTCAATATGATACGGGACGTAGACTCCTACCACAAGAAATGTCGCACTGAATAGCTATCAAATCGTGTTACTTTAGGGTATTGCAGGCATCACAGATGTCTCAAAACCATACAAATACCAACGACTTCATATCAGATGATACATGATCACACCACCATCTGGTGTACAACGATACGCGGTTTTTACATTAGATTCTCAGGTGTTGAACCGATCATTGAAAACAAATCTTATCCAAAATATAGTCTTAGATTTTTTTATTATAAAACATAACACAATGTCCTCACTTGAACATAAACACAGGATTATCAGGAACGGTTTTTGAAAGTACGCATACCACTTGAATAGAAACTAACAACAGGTTAGCAATAGCGAATAACACATTTCTGTGTGTCAGAAGAAGTGTTCAGCTTTTATCACATTCACGTTCTAAGTTAAAAATGAAAAAACAGTCACAAACAGTTTGAAATACAACAGACGTCTTTCTGAAAAGGTAACAAAGAGTTCAGGAGCTTCAAGAGAATTGGATTAATACATTCAATTGTCTATGTAGTTAAATAGCAAGTTATTACGGCAGAAGTGTAGTGAGTTAAGCTCAATGAGTAACCTATGTGTGCACAAGTTTTATTGCGCCGGAAAAATTATGATGACCGATCGAATATTTAGAAAAAAAGTATTCGTAGAATACAGCATACAATATGAACAGTGTGAACAAAAAATGGTAAAATACACAATTGCAACTTAGAAAGATTTCGTCGTTCAGAAGGAAAGTAGCAATGACAACATACCAGTGGATTGATCATCTACTGAGAAATGCCATATGCAAAGTCAGTCGTATGCATAGTGTTTGTTCTGATGCGGTGCACGAGACAGAATGCGCACTTTGATAATAACAGCACATAAGTATGCACTGAACGGATGCTACATTCAATAGTTCGTTAGATATGGTGCACATATAAGCCCAGCGTGAACGACACAACACGTAATGTCACATATTGACGTAATCTGTGAAATTTTTGAGGGTATCGGACACATGGTTTTTGACCACCACAAAGTACGCGGTTTGTGCAGCATGCCATCAGCCTTCATTATGGTACACGAGTCCGGGGATAGATGGAAATAAACAAGTAATGAGGTGAACAAATGAAAGGAAATCAGAAGGGGAAATATATCGATTATGAAAAGGAGAAAGAGAAATTTTTCTCTAGACCAGATTCAGTTCCGAAGCAGTGAAAACAAAGCAGTGAAAGAAGCAGAATGTTCTGTACCCGAAGAATTCGATATGCCGAGAAGATTCACACGATTAGCAAACATGAATGCGGGGGCTTCTCAAAGGGGAAAAGATTGTGGTGAAAACCTGTTCGAGTCACTGCTTATTCGAACCTCGACATAACAGACGATCCATCAAGGGACCAAGACAAACGTCGCGTCAGGATCCCATTACATCTTTCGTTATTCGCCAATTTTCTTGTTCTGTATTGCACCAATCAGCTTGCAGCTTGTGACTTGCATGTGCCATTGAGATCAGCCAATGACAGACCCTGATTTCTTCAATAATGATATACACCTATAAATGTGAGTTCTTTTATCATGGACAACAACTGCTTACTGTAACTAGTCCGAGGTCTTCTTATTACTTACGCGGGAGTTTTCAATTTGAGTACGAGTATTACAATATCCTATTAACGAGGTGCGTAGTTCAGTACCACTGCCTTTTCATTGAACTTCCCAATGCCTGGCGAACAAATCTATGTAAATGACATAACTTGACTCACAACAATCAGGCTCTTTAGAAACAAAATGACACGCTCAACTTTCGCTAAATAAGACCACCTAAATATGGCTGACATCGCTCTTGTTGATCTTTATACAAAAAACAGTTCAAACAAGGCTTTTTCTCTGTTCAGGCAGTAGAGTGAGGTTAAGAGCGGAATACTTAGCGGTCGAGACTGTCTACTCCAAGACTTATCGTATAATCTTCAACATCTGTCCAGTACTTGTATCATGCCTCATGGATAATTTGCCCAAGTTTTCTTCGTCTTTTGTATCTACTTTCTCATCCATTGTTGTCAGGCCGGTTCAGTCGGGAGAACCATAAAGCGGCTTTCAGAAAGAATTCGTGAACATCATTCGAAAGGGATTTACAATGGTTCCATTGAGCTCGTTTCAAGCGCAATCGAGTCCCATATGATTGACGTTGGTCATCGAAATAAACTGGACAAAGAGTTCTTATCATTAGCAATCGCCAATTCACACAATCGGTTAGCTGCGATTGTTACCAACGACTGAGTCCATCGTGATCAGGCTGTGCAATCCATGTCTGTGTGCGCGAAATCAGTTCCATCAGATCCATCACCTTCCTTGGCCATTCATCCAAAAACCACTCGAAACCCGGCAGAGTGTGAAACATTTGATGTCATCAGATATGGCTAGGTCATGTGCCAGTAGGTTGTGATATGTCCCATCTTGTGAGACATCTACTAGTGAATTGTTTCATTAATTCATACATAAATCGTGTGTATTAAACGTAACTGTAGAAGCTTGGTGAGTTACCGAAAACGGCTGTTTGCCCAATTGGCTTCTTACGAATACTACATTTCCTTCATCAAAACGTTACCACAAACGGACAGGATATAGGCTAGGAGATGCGATCTGATTATTGACTAACGCGAAACTGTCAAAATTTGCGTGAGTCACACATGGCGCCCGAAAGCTTTGATAATAATTAGCTAATCATTCCTGACTAGGCAGTATCAACCAGTTCTTCGCGTGCATACAATACCGACGTTAGGCAACAATGGCCACATAACCTTCATTTTGTTGTGGGAGTGGTAGGGAAGACTGGCTGCTGATGGGGGTTTATATGACGACATCTTTAGTATGGTGGAGAGGTCCGCTCAATTCAAACCATCAGCCTGGAAAATAGTCCAATATAAACGACAGAAAAACCATTCGAAATTCGTTTATTCAACGATGTCATGTGCGATTATTAGTCCGACATGAGCGATCGATGAGAAAGAAAAAAAATGTTCTTGTCTGGCAAAAGGATCTCTATCAGTTGGACGAAATGAAAGTTGTTATTCAGTCCACGCAGCCGATAAACTAAGGAACATGCACCAAAACGAGGCCCATAGTGTTGTAAATTGTTGGACAGAGGAAGTAAGCATTGATTAGCAAGTATGGACTTGATATGAAAAAAACAGCACGGTTCTCACTAACAATTTGTTGCATTTTACATTCGCACTGACTGGAATCCAATTTCCTAGGTTGGATGAAGCAAGTTGTAGTTACCTACTTCTCGATATTGATCAATTAGATGACCTTTCATGAATATAGTCTATTTATCCGGCCACTTCGCCCGAGCCAGAATGAGTCGACCGAACTTGGCATGCTGGTCGTCAAAGGCCACATTTTGACGGCTCGTTGGAATGCGAAAGACGAGCTGGTGAGTAAAGATCTAGACACAGAGTCAGACGGAATGGCACACACGTACAGACTCGGTGACGGGTGATTCAGTGTTAACATGGACATTTCCACGTTGCAGTGGTAGTGTTTTGGTCTACACATGTACCACTTTATGGTCAACCACCACTACCAGTCGCCTTTGTGCTAAAAAGATACGCTGCAAGAACATCAAAATCCCGTGTCTAGAATGACCAGATATTTCGAGGTGATAATATGCTGTCCTAAAGATTGAAACCCTCGAAGGGAATCTTCATCATCTTACAACAAAACCGTTGCCCTTCTCAGAATGAATTTATATCGACTGTGTAATTAGTTTTTTGTTCAACCGCGCACGGACCTGGAGGTGTTCTATTCAGTCAGTTGGTTTATCGAAGAATGAACGATATTCAGCAAACACCACTTCGGCAAAAGAGGTCTACAGATGAATGTACAGTTAAATAAAAGAGCGCAAACTGAATCTTTTTTTTCCATAGCAAACCCGCGTGGACTAACCACCGTTAGTTGATTCTGACCACTTGCATCGTAAAATAGTGTAAAATGTGCAGGCATGAGCTATGTGAACTGGAAGTTGGAAATCAACCTGTTTATTCTTGTTGTCGAACAGTGTGTATGCTACACTGGGAATGTTTACCAAATTGTGAATGATTAATCGATGAAGACGATGGGAGTGGCATCCCACTTGTTTACACTACGAGGTGGGTCATTTAATTGTTCGCATAGGTACAGATCAGTAAACAACACAGCAATAGCACAGATGGCAAGGTATACGAAGCATGCGCTTATGATAATAGACGTTCAATTTGGTTTGGAAAGCGGACTAGAAATGAAAATAAAAGTTGTAGATAGAAGTATCGGAAAACAAGAAAACCAGCCAACAATTGATAGGAGACGTTTTTGTCCAACAACAGACACTTATTAATTTGGTTACAAATGACAAGATTTATTCCAACGGACATAGCAGAAGAGTCGCCTAAGTCAATGCGTTATGGAGAATATCCAATTTATGGTTCACCATATACAAGTACGCACTTCGACACGACGCTGTCATAGAGAAAAGAACGCCTCACGTAAAAACGATAACAGATTAGGATAATTAGCATGATATTTTTCTTGAAATGATTCATTAACCAACACCTTACTTCACAAAAGCAATTGGTTGCGCATAAACAGGAAGGAAATTTTGTTCTGTGGTTTGTCAGCACGGTTAATATACAATATGAACGTTTCCGCTTGAAGTGCAAATACGCATCCGCAAACATCATATGTGAATGATCTGAGCTCATCAGCGCGATAGGGGAACAAATTAGAGATGGGGTTTATGCCAGATCAGGTGAAATATTTAGACGCGGTTGTGAAAAATGATCAGAATCGAATGAGCCATGGTTAGAGGAAATCGGCTCAGTCAGAGAGAAATGACCGATGAAAATCGACAGTAACTATTGCCAGCTCGTTGAAAGCCTGACGTTTATGTTTTTTACCGGTTGTGTAAAACAGTTAATGACTTTTCTTCGAATTTTGTGTTAGCCCGGTGGTTTTACTATTACTCAGTTATATTTGAGGACCCCTTAGCAAAAATTTGACTATGCTGCTTTGCTAGCCTGGGCATTTTCTATTTCACGTAGACTCTTCCGTATCATTCCTTGACTATATTACCTCTGATTTCCTAAACTAAATTTGTTAACAAGCGCCTTCTTGAATCACCCCATGATCTACACGACGCAGTAGCTAAGTGTGTGTATCATGGTACAATCAGACAATTCTTTAATCATGTGTTTTGCACACAGTTCAACCCATATAACTTCCGTTTTACTCCCACTTCGTACGTTACCTTGGCAACAAACACAAAACAATTACAAATCCGAAAGAACGACTAGACAGCAGTCAATTCCATAACATCCTCCTTTACTTTACTTTCGTTCTAAACCCGTAATCTTCGAACTGCAATCCTGTTCGTTATTTTGCATGACTACTAGGCTCATCGCCCGAGTATCCATTGATCTACAGACTGAAGAAAACTGTCAACGCAGTTGCATGTTGGGGTACACAGTGATTAGACGGAAATCTTGCGACATCGTGGACTGAGATTCTAGTGTGAAATTTCGAGTGCATGACCAGCGGCATGCACGTGCAAAATCAAGTATGAAATCTTAACTTACTGAAAAACTTATTATCAAATTATGTGTGACGATTACACTAATAGATATATCTTCGACTGGTCATCATAACATCTTGGGTCGCAAATAAAGCATTCCAAACCGGATTTCGAACCCACTATCTCTCGTGAAAATTGGGATCGTTTGGTCGTTTTCTCACCCATTGGTACAAATGTTAAAAAACAGAAACCCACCAAGGTATCCTTGTGATAATGAACCAGTTGTTGTATTGCCGAATTGCTAATCAGTTGTGCACCGTTCAGCTTCACACTGACTAAATGCAACGCGGATTTAGCCAGCGTGGTCACTGTCCGGTCTCGTACTGCTTGTGTATAGCTCGCATTGATGTGGCTCATATTTGGACAGTGCTCAGCAGCCAGTAACAGCGTCAGATCGCAATCAAAGACGCCTTTGGAGCATCCAATAAACGACAGTTTGCGCAAATGTGGACCGCAGGACTTAAAGAGTTGACGTAAACCTGAAGCAACGAGAGAAGCGTACAATTAAACAGACTTTCTGCTACTCAATTACCGCAATTAAAACAAATCCATAGATAAACAAACCGAGAAAAGGTTCGCTTATTGATTCACATTTTGATTGAAGAATTTTTTCGAAATCGAAATCGATCAACTTGGCCAGCGTGAAAAACAAAACGGCAGCACATCTTACGTTTTCTGATGTTACACAGCATAGGCTTTGATCACTACACAACAGACGTTATATGTGTACTGGATATTACCAGGCTGTTCGAAGTTAGACAGGAGCAGTAGGGAAGAACCATGGGACCTCATGACACCATCATGAGGTTGGCAGTTGGCGTCGTTGTCACTGAAATACCAAGTGAAGCGAAAGTCGCGGACCGGAGATCATATCCTGGTCTTAGCAAGGATAGCCACGACTGAACTTCTAACAAAAAATAAACCCGCGTCTAAGACCACAATTTAAAGCAGACTATTCAAAAAGTACACCTGAATGCAGAAGCCAAGATCAAACGAGCAATATTCCACTCGAAAGCCGTATCACAAAAACTTCAATAGCATCACAACTGATAAAAAACTTTATATTCGATTGGGCTCTTCCGCCAGCTCACTAGGAAAAAGTCGGAGAATCGGAACCTTGTTCACAGATTACAATACCTCAATGGTACATAATTTGATCTGACCCAGGAGTTTGACTCTAGACAGTTCGCATGTGAGCCGTATGCCCTGGACCGTTACATCAATGATCTCACAAAAGATGTAATCGAAATAACACAACTGCATGTCCGGCCACGATCGTGTTTACCTAATTCACTAGTTAGTCGTAAACTGACTTCATTTACAATGACAAGTTGGTGGATACTTAGACGGTTTCAATATGGGACCGAGTTCTAGATGACATGAGCCAATTTGCAATCCACTATTGTCTGCACGATCATCTGTTGCTAACTTCAAAGGCATATATCGGAAAGCAATAAAAATGTGCCGCGTAACAGATTATTAGTTTAAAACTTGCCCCTACACACACACACACACTTGTTTTACAAACCAGCACCTGTGTACAAATTTAAGGAAAACAGGCGAAAAACAAACCACAGACCATGGACAAACGCAGCTTTACGTGATTAACGCTATGAACGCAAGCCAAATGGCTGTCAGAACAATAGGACCAGAACCATGGTTGATAGTATATTTTTGCGTGTCTCCTACTACGTGCAACCGCTGAACAAGGTTTCGTGGTCCTCAAACCAGTTCGTTGTGCTTGACCGAAGCAAACAGTTCACATAAATTGTCACAAAGGTAAAATCCTTTTAATGAGCCATAGCAATCAAATTCGGTCAGCTAACCGTGGAGAAAGGGTAGCGAATGGCTTGTGCCAGAAAGCATGACAACTGTTCGGGGGTGGGAGAAAAACAAATCAACTACAAGTTCCATGAAAAGAAAACAACCTTGTTAAAAAAAGACCAAACGTGACCAATCGTATCAGATCTGTTCCAAGAATGACATCTAAAAATAGCGAAAACTGATATCATTATCCTAAGCTACCTAAAACCATAGTTGCTTAATAAAAACACGCTTTGGAGTCTAAAAAGAGGCACACAAGTCAGCCCTGGAACCATGCGGAACAATAATATCTGTGAAATCTCACTCGTAGGCACAGGAAGTGTACCTGTACCACGTAAATGGTGTGTTAGGAGTACTTGTGAACCAAAACTAACGCACGCGGATCATGTGACTAGTGATAAATCATGCCATTGTCTGTTCTGTGTACGTGGATTAGTCGTTTCACGTATGCAGTTCTGGAAGAACACCAACGTTACCAGCGATGCCGGTTAAACAAATACAGCTACTGACTTGACATTCAAAAGAACAGAAACTGTTGCAAAATCTAACCCGAAATGCATACAGCATTCCAGGTATGCATACCCATAGGACCAACCCTCCCCAATCTAAAACGAAGTGTGAAAATTCCGGGCAAAGAATGAATGGCACATAACTGTGGTTGGAATACCAAGACTGGACAGCTCTTTGATACGTGTACGACGCAAGTAAACTGCTGTGCCAACTGGACTGTGGATTTTCTATATGATCTACTCAGAATTCACGTTCCCGAGCCTATGCCGAGTCTCGGTATCATTGGGATAACAACCATGGTCTGCACCGCTCGTGTGATGGGAGCTCAGTCAAACAAATGAGCAATGCAGGTGCTAATACCTGTGAGTCTTCCTATCAGCTTACCAACAGTGTGCACATCGCGAAACGCATGGATGTGGCAGTACTCGATGGAAATCTGAACAACAAGGCAGACAGATTAGGTGTCGACGAGCGTAGCTTCGAGCATTTGTCGACCGGCAAACGGTGAGCGTTTATTGCAGTCATGTGCTGATAATGGTCAGTTCCCGGCGAGTACTAATTTTCGACGTTTTGAATGTCAATGAGCCACCTAGCGCCCTTCACTGTCAAGTCAGTCTTAGACGCAGAGCATTGGTACAGCCGTCATCTACCAATAACGTGGTTGTTTCTAAGACTATCAATCAAACTGGAGCACGCGTATAGATTCTGATCATGTGCTGGCGTGTGTTCAGTTAGCTCCGAGTTTCGGTAGGAGGCCACTTCACCGTCAACCATATAATGATGCATCTGAACTAGCAAAGCTCACTTGCCTGCAATCTAGGATCCGAATCACCGAACATCAAAACGCATTCGACACACGCAGGCTATACATAAGTGTGGTACTGCTCGTTCAGCTGCCAACCGTTTGGTTTTTATACAGCCATTCGAACTTCTTGACGCTGGCGGGAATATTACATCGCGATAGTGACTGAGGATTGCGAAACCTGGTAGACACAATACGCTATCAGGATGGAACAGGCCGCTGCCATCTGTGACTAAATATTTTCCACCTCCCCGGAAAAACGGACAGCAGGAAGCCGGGTGTGAGCGTGGAAATCCGTGAAGCCAATGGTGGGCTTAACGATAATCCGCAGCGACCCCTGGCACGTTGAGTGGTTCAATTGGTCATTCGCGCTGGAGACTGAACCCCAGGCCACCCTATGTGTTAATTGGCCTGTTGGCGTTTCTCCGGCCCTGGAAACAGAAGTCTCACTTGAGATCAAGTCTGAAACTTTACAAGATATCTGGTCTGGAAGAACGTCCTTCTGCTCTTTCAATCCTCGTTAAAGAGCAGATGGTTGTGCTCGGAAAACCCTGGGTCAATGAATTCGTTCCACATGACCGGGTTTGACCAACATCATTCCCATTTTCAAAAAGGGCCCATACACTTCGCGCGCAAATCATAGAGAGATTAGCCAGCCTACTAATGAGTCGAAGTTGCTTGTAGCCACTGCACATCGTAGACTAACCGTAATCCGTGAGCAACACGTCCGCGAGGAGAAAGGTGGGCCTCGTCTTGGCCGTGACTCCACTGATCGCATCTTCACGCTACGTCAGAAGTTTGGACTCTGTCATTCACACAAGAAGCCGATAACTGTTTGTCATGTACCGAGTTACCCAATCGAGAGAAAATCAGAACAGAAGTCTGGGTGGCACTGAGCAATCTCAATTTATTGGAAAAACAGCACCTTTTTATAGAGGAACAACAGTATTTACGATTGCTATTAAGCGACAGGCGTTCTCGCGTTTTGATTGGCCAGTTTGTTGCTGTGTTGTTCCACGACCTTGCATCTAGCAACTCGGTTGTTTGAAACAGATACGCATTCAACAGCAGCTGATCGCCGTCTATGATTGGTTGGCGCCAGTTTGACCATAATTCCGTCTGTAGCAGCTTGTGCGCGAACACCGATTGGCTGAACTTTCTCCAATCAAGAAACCGCTCCAATCCAAACTCATTACACTGTTGTCTTCATCAGAGCTGCACAGTGGGGTTGTCTACAGAAGAGGAGTGTGTCCTAAAAGTGCGTCAAAACCCTGAAGGCAGTTTACTATCAAGCCCCGGGGTCGGGTTACGATTCGTAGCAGCTTACCGTCGACCTCAGGCATCTCAAATGAAGTGCGACAACGTTATCCATTCTCACCTTCCCTATAAAACTTGCAGTGAACAAGATCATAAAGTACGTCGTGACAGACTGTGAATATGATGGTGTGAAAGTGCTCTAAGGCAGACAACATTGTTCTGATTTGTGAGGGTTCACAAAGAGCCCAGAACATTCTAGACAGCTTTGGGTCTCTAGTTCATGTTTGGTAGAACCTGCACGTCTTCCAGGTACAAGGTTTCGGTGCTAAGTTGGCAATATTTTGACCTGATTCTATTCTTGGTGTTGAGCCGTTGGAAGCAGTCGACAAGTTCATGTACCACAACAGCTGTATTGTCGCTGACGAAACGTCTAATGAAGTCACAAACCGTACTGCTAAAGTTCAAACGGTGTTTGCCAACTTACGCTATCTATGGCGTCGGCATAATATCAGTCTTCTGTGAAAGGTCGAGTGTACAATGTTACCGTTAGGACAGTTCTATTGTACGGCTCTAAATCCTGGTCCATCAGCGTAGAGGATGTTAACAGAGTAACTGTTTTCAACCACCTGTGAGTGAAAGTAAGGCGTCATCAGCGAGACAGCTTCCTTACGGCTTTCACTGCCCCGCATCATTAAGTGCACTCACTTCACACACACGACAACATTCACGCCACTGAGCTCGATTAGCCGCCATCTCACCTAACGTCTCAAGCCACCGACTCTGTGAGTCGCGAGGGCCCCAGCCCGGGAGACGAACCCGACCTACAGTGACCAACCCCTTCGTGAACGATTTCATTTGTCTACGCCAGGTCATCATCTGTCCACCTCGCACCTTGCGCCAGTCGGCCGCAGCGTCGGCAAACAGTGCTCGGTGTGGCAAACGACTAGCTGACATCCTTAGTGCTATAGACTTCATCAACAGTTTGTTGCAAATGGTAAGGATGAACGAAAGAACTCTGACAATCACTACTCAGAATAACCGGCTCTCCTACCGTCACTTCGTTGCTTTACTCGCTGGCTGCCACCCGATACAAGCGACTGAACGCAGACATCGGTGGTCAAATACCTGGAGACGGTTCACGTCTCCTACCCTGAGCGGTCAAGTTTCGCTGGTGTGAATTGATACGGCCCTCACTGTCGCCTTACATACGCGACTTGTAAGCTGTCAAAGACTCATGTCCCTTCTTGTAGAGATGTCGCCATGATAGCGAACATCACCCCAGCCTTAGAGATAGGCGATTCTATTTCATTCTCTACACCTTCGACGACACCGTCGATGCAGCTTCCCAGGTACACAAACCGGTCAACATCTCCATTAACTTTATTATTCTAACTTAAACTCTACGTTGATCACAAAACGTCTTTTGCAGAAGCACTTTTGCCTTTGGAGGGCTGCCAAGGGCGCATCCGAAATTGGTTTGTTTCTCATCCGTTAGCATCCCGAAATATTACTTTCGTGAGTAATATCAATTAGGCAACCAAAACGATTGGTAAATTAACCAACACATACGATGGTAAGCCATGCCTCCAGAAACAATGCACAATTTCCGTGCCAATGCTCATGCGCCATGACCTGAGCAGTAAGTTCAATGGTTGCCAGACATATAATACATTATTTTGTCACGTTTCAACACAGGCGTGAGAGTTAGGTCACATTGCCCGACATTACTGCTATTAAGTAAGCCGGGCGAGGGGTATCGTTTAATGTTATACCCCCAGATATGAATTACGAGAGTGGCGGAGATTGGTCCCGATTCGCGTTCCAGTGTCTTGGTCCTGCCAGCCAATCACGACACCGTTGTGGCATTGTACGACCGCAGTTTCTTGCCTGAACACGATGGAGGCAAGCGATCCTACTACGGCTCAAGCAGTAATGCGAATCCAAAGGTCTCTTCGACATTAGAGAAGCATATTGAGCGGTCTGTGATAAAAACGTAAACTTAAACACAGATATGTGGACTTTTTGTCACTTTCAACACGGGACCACGTAAATAAAACCCTACCTGATATGCTGTTCGGTTGTCAGATTACCGACACGTCGTTCTCTTAATCGCGGTCCACCGATGTGGTCTGGTTCCAGCACGATAATTCGTCAAAACGGAGATGCGTCCGGCTACCATCTGGCAAACTGAACTGGATAAATTATGATCCGACATCATTAAATATAATCACGGCCAGACATAAACACAGTTAGCGGCGTCCGTTTCGGATTACCTTGCTGATGATCGAAACCAAAGGATACTTGCACATGACACCACAAGTGGCTTGCGTTACACCACTTGTGGTTCCACTCACACGTCACATACTCAGTGTAAACCCGGAGGAATAAGATCAGCGTAAACCGGAAGGAATAAGACGAGACTGATGACTTACTAATGAACAAATAATCACGAGTCAGACGTACCGTTGACGGCAATATTATCGCCCCGGCAATAGGTTAAACGCAGCTCTCGTGGACATAGGCGACCGATCGATGTCAAGGCCATGTCTGTCAAGTGTTGATGTCGGTGCAGCTGAACGACGCGCCATAAAGACCGATCAAGCGTTAGCGTAGCTAAACGTCGACAAACAAGGGCCAGTCGTGCGCGATCGGCTGGTAACAGAGGGCGAATTATAGCCAACCACAATTCGTCCGGTAAAAGAAGCCAATCAGGTTGTCCGGATGAGCACATAGCTGGTGGTTCTGAGGTCGGCTCGAATTCTTTCTGGACCTTACAATCAAAATGAACAAAAGTAAGTCAATTTTCAAAGTCAAGTAAGTTGTGAATAGAAACGTTTGAGTATCTTGAATGTTTCAAAATAGGTGATGAAAACACTATATTAAGCACTAATAGCAGCCGGCTAACTATTTGATAACACCATGGTAGAGACCGGATAACGGTTCGCTGAAGAGTAAATGTGTGCAAGAAACCAAATAGTCAACGAATGGTATTGGAAAGATGTCAAAAGGAAAACTGGGAATTCGTGTTTTCAAAGCAGGTTCATATTACTATAACAGGCTATCGAAAGTAGAATTATGTGAGCCAAACGACATGAATACAGCCCACCGGTTATGATCGATGAGAATCAATAAAGTGCTAATCGGACGCGAATGACTAACCGAGATTGCTTCAGATGTTGAGTATCATTAAATGTGCAATTTGGAATAAAGCACATATACGACAGCAACCTGATGCCTTTCGAAACACAAATGTGTAGTTATGTTCTTGTGATATTCACCAGGACAGGGTAGCTCGAAAACAACGATTCTTGATTGCCAAACACAGGGTCGCAAGAGAGTTCCGAATCCCTGGATTGTCACTGTATAAGTTTAAACAGTCTAACAATACCCAACCCACATGACACGTGATCGATAGTAAGACAGCAAACGCACTGTGTTGTAAAGGCTTAAAAATTAGCCTAACCATGTCCATCTAACAAACGGTGAAGAATGGAATTCAGACTCGTCAGTTTGCAAAACAAAAATTCATAAAATCGAACTAGATGGGCGATAACTATCCCAAAGTTCATCAGAAAAAACACGGTTCGAGCCTGGTTACCTCACGAAGAATTTATATGGGCCTCCAATGAAAACGTGACGGAGCATGCAACATAACAATCAACATAGTTAACTATGAAACGCGCTAGCTTTCAACTTGTATGCATGCAAAGCACACCGGGTCATGTATGGGAGCTAGACACTATCACAAACAGACAACAGAAACACTTGCAATGACTCGGGCTTGAACCCAGAGTGATCATTTTAGTATTCACGGAGTTATCACCGTAAGACTGCCCGAAAATTAAATGAATGCTTGAAGTGATCGGTAGAAAACCAACGCACAACAGACCGAGTGGAATTTGCACACAGAGGCACTTACGGTAATCGAATCTTCACGAGAGGATGAAGCACTCGATACTCTGTCAACATGAGTGTCTGTGGGCAAAGGCGCACTCGGAACGCACTGTTGAGTTGACGGTGTTTCACATGTGATGGGCGTGTGCTGTTTTTGTTTGTGCATTCGATTTCGCTTCCGTCGTCGTTCGCGTTTATGATACAGACATGAGTTTGTCGCGCTGGTGGATGTGTTACTGAAGCATTTGGCCTTAGCTTGCTCGTTTCGCAAACTTGATTGTGCCGAGTGAGTTCCATGTCGCACTGTATCCGGAACGAGTTCGGTGTTTTTAAACAGCCTGCCAGGGCAAAATAAAATACAAGTGTGAAAACAGACGTTTCTGAGTGATCAACAAAAAATGAATGACTGTCTGTGTACTGCCGGCAGAAACTAGAACGTTCAATTACATAAGTCCTGGACGTGAACAGTAACTGCCGTGTTTCGCATAAAGTTCCAAAACAACTATAGCACATGAGCGACAACCAGCGTTTCTCAATCGTGAAAACGTACTTTCTCCATAGTAACACCAGACGACGACCTTACCGATATGATGCTCGAGTCAAAAATGACAAATACCAAAGACGTCAACTTACAAGCAGACGTTCACATAAGGCACTGATGCTTTCCCAACTACTCCGTATACAAGATACCGCTATAACAGGATGAGCATGACTTCGAGTGTTAACGAACTAGTAAGTACAATAACTGACACCAAACACAACATATGGCTTTCAACAGAAGTGCACTGCAATATAAATGCGTCAACAAGTTTAAGGGCACGAAACAGTCGATACTTCTCAAATAGGAAACGCCCAACCAATAAGTCCTAGGAAGCATAAACAGTATACAAGTTGCATGACAATCCCATAAACGTTCGCCTGTATACAGTGTTGAACAGTGAGCACGCATCTCGATTGGACGAAATTCTGAACATCCGCCTCTGGTTCAACCGCCAATTCTGAACACTATTACCGATTTTTCCCGTCATGTCCTAAGATTTGGAAATCTTTCAAAAGAACGCTACCACACTTTCTAGTGGCGAACTTAACCAGCAAGCAAAACTGGACCAACCATACTTGAAGTGGAAACCTCTTTAGAATAACGTGGTACGAGATTGACAAGGACATCACCCACCGAATGGGAAGAACACATTGGGGCAGATAATACAACCTAAGTACAACAAACGTCTCCCTGCCGCACTTTGACGGTGGTTGCTAGTTCAGACCAAACACATAACTTGACGACCACACAACAAGCCGTTCAATAGATTCCGATTCGGATAAACGTGCTGCATCTACTTCTAAATCGAAACCGACACTCGCGTGATGCAACCAAGTATTGATTGGTTAGGATTAGACGTACAGGTTTCATAAATCAAATCCTAGTCATTCTACCTGATATCGTTCAACCAGGGTTTTTCTTTTTTTGGTTGACTTCGATTAAACGGTGGTACTGACCATTGATGTACTGCCGTCGTTGATGCAAGCAAAACTACGGCCAATTTCTTACGGTATTATGAGTACAGTGTGCAGGTTTTGTTTCCGTTTTTGAATGGAAATTAATTGTGGATAAAGGATTTTTGAATAGTTGGAGTCAATGGGACTCACAATGGTCGTTTTAAAGCGCAAGTGCTCTTTTGGTCAAGTATAAATGGTCGTAAATAACCGTATAAATGGTTTTTACAAATGAACCACAAGCAACTGTTTGAACGGCCGTATCAGAGAAATTTTTTCCCATGTCGTAAACCGGTTGCAATTTAGCCTGTAGGTTAGAACATTAAGTCATTAGTAAAAGAACGACGATAGCCTATAACCATAATGTGGACTAAAACTACACAAAGAGTGCTTGGAAAATCTTGAAAAGTGGGCAGTTTTATGGAATGGACAGAAATCGCCAATGCACTTTTTGCCTCGACCGTATTAATTGACAAAATCCAGTAAAGCTATCGTGTATATAAAATCAGAGGCACAATAAAACATATTATGAATGAGCTTCCTAAGCAAATGAAATCGAAAGGAAGCACTCAAATGAATGGCATGAATTTTGTTATTAAACCAGTTCAGTTAAGTCCCCTATTGTTCGTCAATGAGACCTTTAGATCCTAGAGACAGATTAGCATCATCCACAGTAACACATCAGCGACCTATGCTGATAATTGGCTACTATAATCGGTGTGCATCCGAGTCGGAGTAATTTGTCATAACGACCGACGCTCAAGGACGCCTCCGCATTCACGTCATCACAAGTGACTTATGCTGCAACACTTGTGTTCTCACCCATATAACCGTTATCCGGTGTAAATCTCTAAGAATTAGATCGAGAGGCATGAAAGCGAATGTTTTTGTATCGCCTCAGTCTCAGATTGTCTTGCAACACTGAAAAGGCTATTGTTTAGAGATAAGAGTGGGAAGGAATAAAACTTAACTCCCCTCTAGACTAAAAATGTTGGTGTCAGGCCGCTAAAACCTTGAATGCAGACAACCGAGTTGCAAGTGAGAGTGAGGGACCATCCACAACTTTGTATCCTCCATTGTCAGCTCCAGTCCCACTCACTACTTCGCAGATAACTCAATCACACAATAGCAATATTCCTGTCATCGAACACAATAGGCCGCTCAATTTAAGAAATAAAAATGGACTGCATTTGCCAAATTACTAAAAGCTACTACCATTTCCTTTCGCTAACTCATTGATCAATCGTCACTTAGGTTTTTCCATTGAGCTGCGGGCTCTTCAAAAAGTGCATGGCGTAGTATATGATGAAATGTGAATCTAAATACAGCACTATTATTATTATTATTATTATTATTATTATTATTATTATTATTATTATTATTATTATTATTATTATTATTATTATTATTATTATTATTAGGGTTTTGTAAGTAAATTTGTCCAATCTTCATCACCAAAAACCACACTCTCAACCTTCCCATCGCTTGTCCGGCGATGTCAATCGGTGCACGAAAATAGAGGTAAATGCAAACGGTTAGAAACCTCGATATGCTCGGTATCCTTGATCTCTGGTGGTCATATTTAGCTACCGCAGCGTAAAACTGCTCAACTCATGATTTAATAAAAGCTGCCCCGATATTCGAACATGACAGTTTTTGACAAAAAAAAATGTCTCAAGTGAGAGAAGATTGCATTGGCTCTAGAAATGAGTGTCAGTCCCACTCACAATATGCCCACCACTGATGACACAGCATCCCCAGTACAATAATCGGTCAACAAAACCCAGGATATCATTGTCGAGACAAAGACCAGTACTTTTATCAGTCGTAAACCAACAAATAACACTTTAAAATATAAAAACCCTTCCACGGCGCTAGAAGGACCAAGGAAGACCACATATCGATATGAGTATCTCCTGAAGATTGTCAAACAACAGTTCCTCCTAACTAGCGTAGTCCAGGTCGGTCACTCTCTCACCGAGCAGACCGCCGACGCCTGGATTCAGTGAGCGCGATAGACAGTAGTCCATTATTGCATCCATAACAAAGATGAAAAAGAACGAGGAAAGTGAACAACCTTAACGGGTATTTTTGGTCTAGAATAGGTTTAACGATTCTGTGCAGATTGTAACCTGGGGTAAAGTTCCGATAATATGTTTGCAAACCTGAGCGGCACATTTCCTGTGTTTAAGCGACTCAAGCGATGTGGATTAATCTATCGAATCAAATGCACCCTCGAATCCAAGTAAAACGGTTGCTGATTAGCAGTGGGCACGATATTGTATCAGAATCAGAAAAAGGATAAAAAGCTGGACAACACATGTTTGCACAAGAAAGAATCCTGCTTGCTCTCCCCGAATGTTTGGTTCCCGCGATGCACAGGATAGGCGGAGTAGGATGTACGATAATCCATCAAAGGTTAACACAATAGTCAAGCAAATAAAACTGTGGCGTCCCATTCCCACTGTTACGTGTGACAACTATAACAGGTTCAGCATTGTTGACAGAAGCATTCCCGGTCGATCCATACCGATCGAAACAGACGGGCTTAAGTCTCTAATAACGTCTCAGCTACAGAGAAGGTAGCGGCAACCTTTCTCGATCAGCGACCGAACTGTGAATGAGACTATTTCAGATCTTCTTTCTAAGCTTGTTACACAAAATAGAGGGCTAGACCTTACACTCAGCATCTAGCAGATATAAGTATTTCTGAAAGGGTCACTGTGCACAAACAGCAGTCCCTGCTTCTCACAGTGCCGATGAAATTTTGACTCCACACAAATTGATACTTAGGAAGTTGAATGGCCAGGACCACCATTCAAGCTTGTTAGGTAGACCTGCCTCAGAGCAGATCGGTGGGGACACTGTCTAGCGAATCGGGGAACGAAGCGAAATTAGACGAAGTTGTAGTCCAACTATGGGCAAGGGTTCTGTCAGAACAAACGGCCACCCTCTATCTAATAGCTATATACGTAGTTTATTCGAAACTAGGCCTGATTAAGATAAGAAAGATAGAAATTCGCCTGTCGAAATGCACAATGTCTGAAACTAGTACTTGTCAAAGACAGCTGTTGTTCGGAACAGAGCAGTGACAGCCGTTCATCACTGTTTGAGGGACGTGACAATAATCCAAATCTACCCATAGGCGAGATCTATCAACGTTGGAATGGATTCACTCTGATGTTCATGTATCTGGCCTAGACGATAAGGTTGGAGTAACGTGTAGACAACAATAGAATGGCCGAATTTTTCTAGAAAACGCCCTTAACACCGTCGTCACGAGGGTCTATAAAAACACAAGCAGGCATTAACAATGGATATCAGGTTAGTGACCGGAGCACAGCGTGCGGCATACAATCTTAATGGAGCTTCGGTCATTGCGCGGAGATCTGCACCCGCTCCGAACTGACCTATAGCATTGACCAGGGAATCACTTTATGTATAGAAACAACGTCCAGCAGAGGGTGAGAATGCCGCCAATTCAAGCCACAGGCTGTTAACCTGGACAGTGCACAGACTTGAATGGTTAGACTATGTAATAACCCTGAAGTGACCAGAAAATATGCCACTCTAGAAGGCCGAGCAGTCAAAATGATTGCAATTTTGGTCTTTTAGTCACTGTTCATGATCGCAATACTTCACTGGAGTGTTCCTCAGAAGTTCATCTCGCACTTATCTACTAGAAAAACCGACGACTGTGTACCTGCCGCAGACAGAAGACTTCCTGTAGAAAAAACAATTACCCATAATAGTTAAACAGTGGATAAATTTAGAATCTGCAGACGGTTTGAATGATGCAGACAAAAACAGCACAATTACTTCGCCATGGTTGTAACGAAATAAGGGTTTGCAAAGGGAAATTTAGCCATAAATTAGTTTCATTCGGAGCTACACACGCTAATATCTCATGATTGTTTATGTGCGATAAAACGGCGATAGAACAACACTGAAACCTAGCCATTTAGAGAGTTATGAGTGGATATTAAATAACCACATATGTATTAATTGAAACAAACTCTCATTAAAAGTGTTTGAAATTATGATAAACAAGCTGTCCACCCTTAGCAAGCCAAAATCCCGCATTGAACACTACTGTGTCATAAGCCCAAGAGACTATCTGAGCTTTTAATATGAAAGCAGTAAGAAAAACCCTATCATGCGTACGGTTGACGATTATACTCATTTTACTCGGAATTTCATTTACCGTGATCTGAGGCACACAGATACTCTAAAGTAGCCATTGCCGCACGGAATACACGAAGTGAGCTATAACAAAACAGACGTGTTCCAGGGGCTAGTCAAGTGTCACATGTAGGTGCACATGATGGTCACGTGTCCTATTATTAAGGCAGTACACAGCGGATGGTGGTGTCAAAGCCAGGAGTCTGTCGTGCAGCCCTCTACCTGTTGTCCACGCATTACTTCGTCCAGCTGTCTATACCAATAAGAGGTAATGCGGGCTGTAAAAGAAGTGGGTTGACTTGACCAATTTGCCGTTCATGGAGTAATTTGATACGGTACATTATAGCGTATGAACCGACTGATCAAGCTGAGTCAATCTTGGAAGTAACACTGGCCTCTGTTTGTCGAGAAGTCACCAGAAATGGGGGCTTGAACAGCTAGAGAACAAAGTTACGCAAGTTTTTTTTAAATGAAAATAGTAAAAACGACCACTTGGTCATTCTGCTGTTAGAAAATTCAACCCATTCAACGCCGTGCACCATTTGCTGAATCCTACAACTCATGCGTTCGATGACGTAGTAAAAAGAAACGAAAGCAGCCTCTGATAGATTAAAAACTGTCAGTCATGTTCGGCTTAACAGATTGAGCTCTCATTACCTACGTGGAGTATATGACTGAAGACGTCACAAGAGATGCTGAATGATCGAGTTGCCATTTTCCTGACAGCCCATCTTTGAAAGTCACAAGAAAGCCATCACGCGGATCCCGCCTTAAGTCCCCGTGATTATTATCGTATACAAGTCTGAAGACAAACTGACTGCCAATTCAGGACCATGAAATTAACAGATGATTAAAAAGCAGTGAGCAAACGAAGACACGTATAAGCGTAGAGCAAAACGTGCAGCAGCAACGAGAGAAGGGGAACATTTTGTCAACTTCAAACACAATACTTCGCTTTGTGCGTCTTGTTTGTGAACTACAGACATTGTGGTATTCACCGTTTGTGTTTGACCCTCTACCTACTGTAGAGTATAATTTTACTTATACATTTTATAACATGGTTGAATAACGAAGAAGTGTCAACAAGAAATAATGATTTATTTCTGTCAATGATGATAACTATTTAGTTCGTCAGTAGCTCAAAGCCATGATTATGTGTGACGCGATGGATCAACACGTTGAAGAGCCGAAAAACGTAGACAATATAAACACGGCACACAAAAAACTGGCTCACGATTGCGATTTGCTGTGTTGTTCAGATGGTTTACGTGCACCGTGTGAATAGGACGCTCGAAGGTACGCAGCAGATCTGTCAGAAAACAACGGGAATGAAGTCAACCAATCGAGGAAAGAATAAACTCTCCTTATGGAACATCTCAGACAGCAGGTAGAACGGATGCAGAAAAATACGTGGCAGATAAGTAGTAGTAACTAATGATGAGGTATATCATTAGTCGGCGTCGTACATTAACCACGTATAAATTAGATCCAGCTGAAAATATTAGTCCAACTCACAAAACCAGTATGGCTATGCAATTACGGATTGTTAAATGAGGTCACCTAATTAACCACCAAATGAGAGCACGAAGTAATGGTATACACGACCTGATGGATCCGAAGGCTCACGACCTGAAAGAATGGCGAAATACTAACTGGCACCTTTGCTTGCAAGTAAAGTTTAAACCAACGAATTTCAAATGGCAAAACTGTCGGCAGCGGTTTCAAATAAATGAATTTGTGATTAGCACAAATAAATCACTAGAAAAACGTTGGATCAACCAGGGGCCTATCCAAGTAAATGACACTGAACATCAAGTTATTCCCAATACTATGTTTTCTGTTCGTAGTAGCTCAGTAGTAACGATGTTCGTCCGTCATTACAAGGTGGCGAGTATGAGCCGCGGATACCGCGACTATTCCGGCTCAGGTTTGGATAGCCCGACAGCATTCAAACCGTACGTGTATTATACGTCAGCGATCACTGTAACGTAAAAGTTGTAGATCTAACTAACTGAATGTTATGACCACACAAGGCTATATGTGGGCCGGAGATAACTAGATCATCCAAAATTACACAACAAAACAGTTCACAACTACCACACTGCAAGGCGTACGCTAGCCTGTGACTTGTAAGATCGCAAGTGAGCCAACTAATGTCATGCCACCTAGACGTACGGACGGAGTAGTCGAACCCGCGGCTGAATGATTGGTAGGAGGGTATTGTTACAACAAAGCTATCGCGAACTAGCTTAGCACTAACATATTAACCACCCGAAATTAAGTGTTGTCCAAAAGGCTGCGTTCGTGTGTATGTCTCCAAATGCTTCCTAGTCTATCGAAAACTCAGATCCTGTTTAATATGTGCCAACAATTAAAACATCCTGGATAGAAGTGGCGTACAGAGATCGGAAGTTCAACGGAGCGGTCTACGCACGTGTAATAACTGCACATTCATTCGAGTGGATGCGGCACTAATGAGTCTGAAATCTCAAATAAATTGCAGTTTTCAACTTACAAACAACGTAGGTGCTTGGAGCCAGTTGTCCACTTTATCCAGGATTGGACAAAGTATAAATACGTTGTATGCAGAAAATTTAAAACATGAGGCTCACTGGACTAAATCTGAAGTCGCATGAAGTCTAAGGTAAATTGTCGGTCTTTAATGTATGTGACAGTGCCCAAACATGACAAACCCTAAAAATGAAAATAATGCTGCAACAGCCAGGGATGAACTTAGCCAACTACTAATCCTCGAGAATTTTGTTTGCAAATTTCGTCTAGGAGACATAATAGCAGTAAACGACTTCGACGTGAATCATACATATCTTGCGATGAGCCAAAAACCTTCACAAAATGCTATAACCTTAAAAAGGAAGCGGACGGTATACGAAAGTAGATTAAACATTGCACCGGAACATCCACTTTGAGTAGACTTAATGCAGTGGGCCACTGTCCTGATGACTTCCGTATGTACCGATCAGATGGATCACTATACGTGTTTGCCTTTACAGAGTGGCGGTATCACCGGGCAGTAACCATAATCTAAACCACACACGATCGGAGATAAATCACGTGGCTATCAGTATCTTTGTCTTGACGATGGACGATCGGCCATGAGTGAGTTATTGAAATGTGGAGATCGGATCAAACTGGATGATGACCGCCTAGAACAATGGTGGCAGACAGAATGACTGGGCAAACAGGCATCAAACGGGTTGAAAGGCGCGAGGATTACACATTGGCTCGTGTGAATAGACTGCAAAAAATGCAACTAGTAGAAAGAACTGGCCGTTTCAAAGGACCAAGGTAGAAAATCCATCCACCTGCAGACTGATGTCGTACAGGCTGAGATCTTCGAAAATCTGTGTACTAAAAAACGTCCGGACAACAGACCACAGTCTTCGAGATTTAACATTCGGATCGACCCGACCTCCGTATCCAAATAGTCTCGGAAACCGTTTAAAATCCATCACGATCGTCGGCCGGTAGTCAGAGTATTGACAGCCGAGTTGCCAATTTACCTAATTCAACCTCGATCACGTGAGAACGGTGGAATGTGGTTAGTATCCAGTAATAATGCGACTCAGCACAGGCTCGGGTACGGGAATACTGGAGCAAACAATCGGTACATTCCAAAGTTATCACGTCAACTGGACCGCACAAGGTACCCACCTAAAATAGACGACCCAGTCCAGTGTTCCATCTGCGATCACATCAATAATTTTACTACTGGAATTTTTGCACCTTGGTGATAGTTGGCGATAAATGAAAACGACAGTAGTCAAGCCAAAGAAATGAAGGTGGTCTGGAGACAGCAGACAATACGGAACCATTTCAAGCTCGCACAGATACAAGTGTCGTTTAGTTGACCAAGCAAACCAAACTGAGGTTAATGTTCACACTTTGACAGCTATAAATTGTGGGCTGAACAACAAATGTATGACGTACGCTCTCGCAATGACCCTTGAAATTGTTACCTTTTGTTACAATTTTGTACATGTGAAATGGTTTGTCTAGCAACACCGTGAAAAACAAGTACAATATGGTCCAGGTAGTTGTATACCGTTAAAATTGAGAATTGGCGGAAAAGACAGCAAAGGCCACAAATACAGGAGTTCAAAGACACGGTCTTATCTAAATCCGAATGTTAAAGCAGCTCACTCAGTAGCTGAGGAAGCACAAAGTATGGTGCCCTTTTTGTTCCTTAACTTGTGAATTAACAGTCAGACCTTGGTTTAATTAGAAGTGAGTGCTGACAAAAAAGAGGGTATCGGTTTATGTGCACGAAATAAACAAGTGTGTTCAAGCATGGTTTGGTCGATTGAAATAGATCAAAAGAGAAAAATGCGCATCACACGCATGTAGCTCAGTGGTGCATAAACGATTAAAAAAAATTGGATAAGTAGTACTTAATATAAATCGTCAGTGTTAAATATCGTTAAACAGCTTTATTATAAAAACATCTGATAAAATTCATGTGACGTCAGCAAAGAACGACCGCTGTGCTGTTTAGAGAATGAAATCGATAAGTATAAACACGTGACAGCCATCAAGTCACCCATTTGCTAGAGTCCTAAAACAAATAGGAAGAAAGCTTATCACAAGACCCACATCAGCACAGTTGGTAGAGATCCCCTATGATAAATACTGTGAACAAGCAAAGGCTTTTGGAATTCACGTTAATAAGTGAGAATAGGTTGCGAAACGTCACAGTCAGGTCTTCATTGAACAGATGAAGAGCATTTACGGTTCCTGCGAACGCTGACGCACCACTTGCAATGATGATGTTCAGAAGTAGGTCTTTGATGCGCATTCGCTAATTTCAGAATATAAATCCAAAAACAGATAATAACAAAAAAAGAGAAGATATATAACCAAATGGACCGAGATGCCACAATATTTTTGAGCATTTAGAGTCTGAAATTCTGTCACTTTTCTATTATTAACTGCCTTTGGATGGACACAAATTTCTCACTATGACCGGATAATGGTTCTGTATTTTGGCACAATTTTGAATTTAAAAAAACTAAGAGGTTATTTGAGAGCGCAGGCATTACATTGCTGCTGCTGACGATGCTGCCCTGTGCGTTTAAGTTGCACTTTGAATACCAGTCAACCCTACAAGCTAGCGATGCCCACCACTAACTGTGGAGACAACGGTGTTTCAAACGATTTCTGTGGCTGAAAACGTCGACCGCAGAGTAACAATGGTTTGTAGCCGAGTCGTCGTCAACCGATGGTTCTTGAGTGTGTCTGTGCAAAGTTTCATACACATACGATTCAACAAATTAATTTACCAATAGAATTATTTTAAAATCCGAGGAAACTCACTTTTTCTTCGCTAAAACCGGTTCGTGAGCAGACCATGCAGTTCGAGAAGACTGCCAGTTAAACTGCAGTTTGTTAGGCTTGGTAGCTTTTGCATCGCCAAGATACTGTTTGCTTGGTAAATGTACATCCGGGCTAACACTGCGAGCACGAGCGTTCACCGGAAGTGACAATGTGTTTCTTGTGTCAGTAGCTGTATCACTGAATTGATTTCTTGTACATTCCGACGGATTTTTACGACGTGGATATAAAGTAATATGTTGCTGGTGTGCACTTTGTATGAATGGAGATTCAGGAACGCACACTGAAGCACAAGAGTGCGAAATGATATCCTGTGTATAAAGTGGCATCTGCGTGACGTAGTCAGATTCACTGTACTGTGACATCTGTTGATGTAGTTGCTGTTGTTGTTGTCGATGCTCATGTGTTTGTGTACACCATGTGTTGTCCATATAAGGTGGAAACACTTGACCAATCAGAAGACCAGAAGATGAGTTGTAATCTTCCAGGCGGTACACCGTAGGAACGAACTCAACACATGACAGGTCGGATTGATAGCCAAGGTCGGCACTAGCCACAGTGTTCCTGACAGGGCCAGAAATACAACGTTGACGGCCAAAGTACGGAAAAGGGTTCGTATAGTCACCGATAACCTCTGGATAGGAAGATGCTACTTTGGTTGATCGGTCAATAAAACCACTACCACAAGAGGCAGAATATTCCTGGGTCCTACAACCTACGTAGTCAAATATGGTTTCTGAAGCCGGATGGACGGATCGTAGATTAAGTTCGTCAAACGTTGATTGTAAGGTCTCTATTTGTGTACCGCCAAGTGGTGCACTGGTTTCAGCGACATATGTTTCAGTGCTATGCTGGGCCACCGCCGACTGGAACCCATCGCTCACATTTGACTGAGTTTTCGAAAGCGAGGAAGTAAAAGAAGGGGTCGTAACGAAAGAAGTTGTTGAGAATGAAGGTTCCAAAGCTATCGTGGATATGGCTTGATGCGGGTAGTTGACGTGATCGTTCGCATGTGCATTATCTTGAGCAAAATAAGAATTGATGCAACCAGTAGGTCGTTGAAAAATGCCGACATTCCATTCAGGCAAGCAAGTGACTGGTTCTGCATGAGCCATTTGAAACGGTTGAAATGAAGCGCCATGCGGATTCCAATCGCTTAGATCAGATGAACACAGGCTGGCACCAATCAGGAGTTCACCACAAGTAGAGCACCAGTTAGTGTTTTCAGGACTCTGGGTGACACACCCGGGACACACTGGTTGTGGATGTAGTTCCTGAGCCGCAGTCTTCCACCTTGACATGTTAGAAGATCCGGAATGCATGGATTCCTCGGACTGGCTATAATTTTTGAGACTTGCCAGTGGGCATTGAGGTATATGATGGGCTGTGTATGGGTGCTCTGGAACAACGTCAGTTACATGAAGCGGAAACAAGGAGTACGAGTACATGAGTGATTCTTTGTTGTCCATAATAATAAAACTTGATCAATGACGTAAAATCCACAGTGGATATCGCTTAACTTGAATATAAGCATACGCAAATTGATCTTGTCGCAACCTATTGAAGAAATAAAAGGCATTTTCATAAACGTGAACAAGGAAGTGCACACTCGATAAAAAAACACCTAGGGCAGTTCACATTGTCGTTTCAACTATAGATCGCTGCCATCACACGCCACCACTTGGCAACATCGAACACGTGTTGTGTCACGATCTACATTTCTATGATAAATCACAGTTCACTGCATATGCATGTGCACTTTCTGACCAATGTCGTGCACTTATGCGATCGACCGGATGCCTTGAGTTGGAAGTCAGTGTCTCACTTGACAACAACAGGGGAATATCATGTCGAGTAACAATACAAACCGGCATGCTTCCAGTGGGCAGGGGAAAAAAACTAGATTGCCAGCCGTTTTAAGGTTTTCCGCACCACAATATTGAGATGAATATTGCACTTTCGTGCAATCGGGGACAAAAGATGTGAAAGATGAAGCGAATATGATGGACTTTTACAGTAGCTGATTAGAGCGGAGTCGTCCAAAACAGTTCCAAAGCTGTCTTGACTAGGTGTTTTTCTAGGGTTGAGCAGATCCGCCATTTGAAGAATTCATGGGATCGGAATGCGTGTTGGACGCCCATTTTGTGTTTCAATGCCGAGTAACAAAATGCAGCAACAATAAAGATTGTCGTATCTTATACCACGCTTCCGTTGACCTCTGAGGTAGTGAGCCAAAGTCGTCTAGACCGATGACAACAAAAGGAATTCAAACGTTGCCCTGACCGCCTTTATCACTAAACCACTGTATTTTCGAACACGCATTGTTACCGAGAACCATACCATTTAAAGTATATACAGACTGTCTCTTATACTCATTAGCGAAAAAGGGGAGGATCGCTATCAATGCAAACGGATGTTAGGGTCAAGGTCCTTTTTCAACGACCTAGGATTGAACGTGTTGATCTGACTAGTGAGACATTCATCGTTTCCTATCGGCGTACTAGTATTTTGTCCGCCACTGATTCGCCGCTTTCTGATCAGTCATGTGCTTACGACTAACCGGATTTGCATGAGTTTGGCTTTCGAATGGTTATTTGACTCTGTGAGCACTTTGCCTTGACCATATACGTGATTAACTGTTTGTCTGCTCTCGACCGTTGTGGGCGGATGTGGAAGTTTGAACTAAGCGCACGTAACTACTGCGTGAACTATGCACGCAGTCATTGCAAGACACAATGACAGTAGTGGTAAACAGTGAATGTTAGGAATGGCTCCTTTTAGGACAAGCAATGACTGACAAAACTAATGTTTCTTGGACTAAACAGTCTCAACAGATGGAGCATTTAGTTTGGTCAGGCAGTTTACAAGCATTCCACTGTTTAATGGGAGGCATAGAGCAGGTTGTAATGATAGTGGTTAAAACCTTGTAGGATTTTCCGTGTGAAAGAAGAACAAAATGAAGTGAGTTTGTTGCCTTCGTGATCTTTTGGAGGGCGGAAATATTTGTGGGCGGTGTGTTGTGGAACCATGACAAACGGTGAATATGGAACTAAGGGGATAGCGCTTAGATAATTTGACAGCAGTAATTTAGTGGTTAACCAGAAAAAAATCGAATACGTATGACCGAATAATGATACACAAACAATCGTTACTAATCGTGTAGCGATATTTCAAACTCAACACGGATACACAGTCTTATCAGACAGTTGTAAGTACCCGTCACAGTGCCATAAGAAATATAAAACGAAAAAATAAAGGTAGGAAAATTACAAGTTCATTGATGAGAAAGAGGAATTTGTGGAACGTAGAGATTTACAACATGAGCACTACATCGCACAACGTTGCCAACCTAATGTGTTCGTTACTTGTTGGACTACAGTCTGGAAAAACAATAGTAAGACCAGCATTGAAGTTGAAGTCGCAATGCTCCGAACTCGGATTATACGCTGAACGCCAGACTTGCTTCCAGCCTAACCCAACAAACGCATACAGTACATAAATGATAGGTTGGCATACGTAAGACGTGTGCAAGCTCGAAAAACCTGTGCATACAGATACACAAATTCCCAAGGTTGGATCGTACACACGGATACAATGGATCGGGCCAGAACCGACCTTGACAGCAGCGTATGAAATGACAGACTGGGAGATAAATACAAATGTAGAAGGGTGAAAAACAACGAGACAGTAAACATTCAAAAGAAAGGATAATGACTTCAAGAATATACCTCCGTCATCGGCTGCGACACCCAGCCGTGTCCAAAGACGTTTCCAATCAACTATGTAGATTGCCATGCAATTGTGAACAACGTGGGTGACGACTCCAAACCTTCTCCCAGGAGCGATCAAAGTTTGCAAAGTCCGTAACTATAGGTTTCTATCCACCGAGCGATTTCTTCAAACCGTGATCCCCACAAACATCATCCAAAAGGAGCGCGACTTAGCTTCGAAAGGAAACCTGTTGTCCCGGCAGTGTTTGCTTGTCTAGCGCTGGTCTAATCTGAGATCGGCGGCAGCAACCAACTACGAGACCGACTCGGTCCTACCGGGTGCCATTAAAAACGCGTCAAGCGAAAAGTGTAGCATCCTCGAGTACTTCGAACAACAATGGAAAAGTTTCGAGCAAAGCGACCTTGAAGGTTGGAAGTATTGAAATTCGTTAGGAATGTGCTAGCATCCACTGCGTGCGGTGGGTTGTACGACTGATGGAATTGACACAGGCCTCCCATAGAGAGGATATTTCGAAACACGCATACAGAACAAACGAGCAGATGTGCGTAGTTGCAGCCGGAGTCCTTCGGTTGACCACGATCGTTGGTTACTGCATCGGAAACCTTCTTCAAATTGCCGATGAGTTTAGGGCACGTAGATCACACTTTCCAAAGAACACGATAACAATGGCATTTGGTATATCCATTCACAACTTTGTGTTCTGATGAACTACATCTACCTGAGCAATCTTTGATTTACAAGAATTTCTTTATGGACTACTTCCGAAAGTCATGCAACGTATACGCCTCATAAAATACTTCCCATATCTTACTGTGAACGTCGATATACTTGCGGTCTCCCGAGATAGCAATTTAAATGTTCTGTTAGTTGACAAGAAAATAAGCCTGGTTTTAGGGAAGTCAAGATCTGCGTAAAAGGTGCGTTTATCCAACAATGTCATCATCGAAGACATACGAAGCATTGGAGGATATCGGAAACCATGGGCGCATCGTCGTTGTGCAGTTTTGGACCTTGACTAACCAACGGTTACTGACAATGAATTTCCCAGTGTCTGGTCCCTTATGAGTTCTGAGTGGTTCCTTTGTGAGTAGACTTCTCGTTACAAGCAGGATTTTTTATCTGGCAGCAATGTGCACCTGGTTTAGCGCACCATACTGATTTTGTCGATTATGTTACTACAAGAATGCAGCAAAACAATTGTGACGGTTACGGTACTGCCGTATTCCGAATCCGAAAGAAGTGGGGTAGAAAAGATGCCTTCAACCAAACAGGCACTCCACCCACTCAGCGGTTAGCCGCGAATGCCAGCGTATTATCCACTATGGTCAGAAAACTTGCGGTATCGTTCAAAAGCGTGATACAGCTCTCAACCGTACCCTTGCGTACTGTGACTCGAGCTACTGTCGGTCCTGACAGTGGTTCACAGATTGGTGGAGTAATAAACAAGTATAAACGCATAGAAAAGAGCAGTAGAAAAGGCGAAAGGGATGAAAGGGAGAAAGTAACCAATCAAGCAAATTCAGTACAATTTCAGGAAAGGGAAAAGGAAGTGCCAACAACCTCGCGGGCGCAAACTTGCCATTGATAGTAACATACTTCCACGTTAGTGTGTTTCTAACCGACGGTGCGAACGGCTGCGAACTCTTACCGAATAAACAGCACCTACCGACCTCGCCCAGCGAGACGACCACGGTTCTCATACCCCGTAATCACGTTATCGCCTGGCCGCCTCGCGGTTTCTTTCAACCATTAGCAGCCATACTGAACGACGTGCGGTGCGGTAGACGCTCCGTCGACATGCGGAGTACGTGACCCAGTCCGCGAATACTGCACTTCTGTCACATCAATTATTGGTCGCGAAACGTGTACGTATCCCAAATGCGTGCTGACAGACTGCCGTGTTGTTCGTGTGGCCAGCACCTGACCTGATATGTGTCTAACATTAAGAACGCCTTCGAATATGCATAGAAAATCATGATCTTAAGGCCAATGTGGGCGCAGAAGTCCTATTTGCATGGGTAGGTTATCCATGTCCCAGAAACCACGTGAAGTAGTTCAAATTTGATTTCAGTATTAACCCTACCACCTCAAGTTAACGGTGCGGACGATACCGGTGGATTCACTTATATCGGAGCCATCGGTCTCCGTGGTCGACAGTTCCCGCTCATAGGTAGCAGGTTACGTGACGGCGACTTGGTGCTGGTGTCCAGTGTTGCAACAGCTGTTGGCCGATGGAGTCCGGATGTTTAAAACAGCATCTCCAGCACCATTTCATTCTTTCGCATTGATCCCTCGGAGATACTGGCGAACTTAAGGTGGTTAGGATAGCGCACCCAAGTGTTCATTCTTATCTGAACTTCGAAGCTGATGCTTCTCAGCTTCCTGCAAATATGGCTTACTATCCGTTTGACAAAATGGTTCCGACGACCGAACTCCAGAACCATGTGATCGACGTTAAACTGTTGAACCCCCACTCCATGTGTACCTTCTATCCATCATGTTCTTCATGTAATCTGGCTTTCCTCGGTTTTAGTGAACAGACGTGGCATGAAATAAATGAGAAAGTTACAATCAACGAAGGCAAGATTGATAGCCCTGTGACCGTCACTTAAGCTTCATGTTTTTTTTAAGAAAAACTAGGGCAACTGGTACGAAATAAAAACACGGAGAAACCTTTAAGCTAGAATACATACAATAGACCTCTGCTAAACAAACACCACCTCGTCATTTTACAAGATATCTGTTACTAGAATAGGGGCAGCTCCTTACATAGGCCATCTCCGCACGAAGATCGCTTGGTCCACCGAGGGCGAGTATGAGAATAGTTGTTTCACTGCCTTGGTGACGACATTCCGATTGCACTGCTGATCGATACATCGCCCGGCCTCAAGGTGTCCACAAAAGCAAGACCAATAGCAGAACAAGAGAACATGTGTATACAGCAACGAAAGGGAGAGCAGAGTAAGGTCCAACTATATCAGGCTGAATAACAAACGGCTACTCATTGGTGACAACGAGATAGAACTTCCATTGGCATACAAAGCCGTATACTACAGCCCCGTGGTCGCTGACTAAATAGCAAAAAAGTCTGGGATAGTGTACTTTCACCTGACCCAGCTGTGATCTCTGACAGGCAAAGTGAATACCGTGTTACCAACAGCCCAACAACTGGGTGGGTACTGTTTCGTACTGTTTCTACCCATGCGTACTTTTGCCCACGAAATTCGCCGCATCAATCTTTTCGAGTTCTTTCGCACAATAGTACGCATGTTTGATCTCGATGACATCAATGCCACAGAGTAGAGTGAAGCCTTCGAATAGTTGTTTTCAGTAATCAGGTTCCCTACCCTCCCTTTCTTTCTTCTTTCTTCTTTCTCCATGGGTGAATGGCAGTTACGCCACAGCGTGAACCGCTGATGTATTGCTGTTTTTAACGATGATGATAATCATAAGTCCTTCCAATTGTTAGACCAAAGTGCACTAGGAGATGTTTCAAATTACCCTAACGTGCTCCATTTGCTCCGACCATTATGAAGTACGTGACAGGGACAGTTAAATTCAAAAATCGACTCGATGACTACCTCTTCGTTCTAATCGTCAACAGCTTTTCAAAACATGAGACCAGTAGAAATGGCAGTACAACCTATGTGGTCGACGATCCAATTAACTGCAAACACTGCGTCACCGAACAGCTTACGTACCGAAGACGTCAATTTACATTACACTGGAGTACAAATGAAGATCATTTAAGTCAGTATAAGCAGTGTAAGAGGAATTTTCACAAACGATCGACTAGAAGCCAATGGTAGGTGCCATCAAAGCGAAGAATGTGCTGAAGATTAAGTGCGATAATTGTGTCAACAGAAAAAGGAAAAGGTAATACGATCGCCAAAGTCGGATTAGTGCGTTAAACCAGGTGCACATTGCTGCCAGATAAAAAATCCTGCTTGTAACGAGAAGTCTACTCACAAAGGAACCACTCAGAACTCATAAGGATATATAACAGCTTTCTTGGTTCCGGAGGTTCAGTTGTCAGGTGAAGACGGTTGATGTAG
The DNA here is from genome assembly GCA_014220965.1 of Paragonimus kellicotti. NCBI lineage: Eukaryota > Metazoa > Platyhelminthes > Trematoda > Plagiorchiida > Troglotrematidae > Paragonimus > Paragonimus kellicotti. The sequence goes on along the minus strand of LOND01000520.1, from coordinate 44,764 downwards.
ATGCAGTTTAGGGCCATCTCATCAAAGGATGACTTCAAAATGAAAACAGAAAAAAAGAAACTGAGGAACAAAAGAACGTTTCGCATAGAAACGGGAAGGGTAGTTATTGGCCAGGATTAGGCAGTGTCTGGCTCCTTTTGCCTCCTTTTCCTTCGGAGCGTTTCCGAATGGTCGTGGTTCCGTGCCTTCCTTCGAATTACACTGACAACCTGTGCATGCGTATAGTGAAACTAATGACGCGAATTTAACCGAACCCTTGAAGAACATTTCGTTAGGTGCCTCCCGGTGCTATCACTTTCTTTAAATGCTGCATGAGATCCCTATTTCACGTTTGTGGATGATACCCAAAATAATTAGAGACCGTTACCTGTTCATGTAGCATTCGGCGAGAGCGCTTTTCACCTTACAGAATAACCCGTGTTTTCCGGATGCACGTGGCCCTCGACCAATGCCTGTTTTAGGCGCCTCTCCATAAGGTACTAGAACCGTGATCCCCACAAACATCATCCAAAAGGAGCGCGACTTAGCTTCGAAAGGAAACCTGTTGTCCCGGCAGTGTTTGCTTGTCTAGCGCTGGTCTAATCTGAGATCGGCGGCAGCAACCAACTACGAGACCGACTCGGTCCTACCGGGTGCCATTAAAAACGCGTCAAGCGAAAAGTGTAGCATCCTCGAGTACTTCGAACAACAATGGAAAAGTTTCGAGCAAAGCGACCTTGAAGGTTGGAAGTATTGAAATTCGTTAGGAATGTGCTAGCATCCACTGCGTGCGGTGGGTTGTACGACTGATGGAATTGACACAGGCCTCCCATAGAGAGGATATTTCGAAACACGCATACAGAACAAACGAGCAGATGTGCGTAGTTGCAGCCGGAGTCCTTCGGTTGACCACGATCGTTGGTTACTGCATCGGAAACCTTCTTCAAATTGCCGATGAGTTTAGGGCACGTAGATCACACTTTCCAAAGAACACGATAACAATGGCATTTGGTATATCCATTCACAACTTTGTGTTCTGATGAACTACATCTACCTGAGCAATCTTTGATTTACAAGAATTTCTTTATGGACAACTTCCGAAAGTCATGCAACGTATACGCCTCATAAAATACTTCCCATATCTTACTGTGAACGTCGATATACTTGCGGTCTCCCGAGATAGCAATTTAAATGTTCTGTTAGTTGACAAGAAAATAAGCCTGGTTTTAGGGAAGTCAAGATCTGCGTAAAAGGTGCGTTTATCCAACAATGTCATCATCGAAGACATACGAAGCATTGGAGGATATCGGAAACCATGGGCGCATCGTCGTTGTGCAGTTTTGGACCTTGACTAACCAACGGTTACTGACAATGAATTTCCCAGTGTCCTGGT
>LOND01000519.1:90379-106546 GCA_014220965.1 Paragonimus kellicotti | reverse complement strand
TCAGTGGTTTCAGTAAGGTGGGACTTCTTCGTCTGTCATATAGTTACAAAGTGAAAAACAGACAAATAAAACCACCACCCTGAGAACTCGTACGATGAGCCAATTGAACCGCCAGCGAATAGTTACCGTGAAATGATAGCAAAGGATGAACAACAGTAGAATGGTGCACGTTTGAGTCTATCGTCTGCATAGTACACTAGAAGCATAGTAGCGCCGAAGTCGTGAAATATAAATTCAAGGTGGTCAGTTCAGAAAAGATAATCAATTAAATCACGAAAAGACACTTGTTGTGGTGGTTGAAAATAGATTATGTAGAATGGCAAAGGGCATGGTGGTTGATTATTGCAATTAGAAGATTCCTAGAAATGTCGCTTTTCTGAACGAAACGTTCACACGAAATAAAAGAGGAAGCAAAGAAAACGAATGTGGGTTAGAAGTATTAAATTGCAACAAAAGGAAACCGAATGTTCGAAGAATATTAGCACGAACAACAATGTATCACGAATAAACACCATTGCTTATAAGCCATGAAACCGAAAAAAATACTGGATGCGACACAGTGCAACCGCTTGAGCGTCCAAATAGCCCACTGACCACAACCGGATGGAAGTATCTTCGTACTGGCATGGTTGTTCACGCTAGAAGACTCGGCAACTTCTCTTCTTGATCGGCTGAGTTAAGGAATGGAGTAGGTTTGGATCATTATTCTAAAGGAAAATGCCCGATTTCTAACCTGTCCGTTCTCTTACGAAACAGTCTTGAGTAAAATTTCTTGGCTGAAGACCATAACAATCTCCCTTTCAGTCAGACTTTGTGGTAATGTGTCAGCCGACATGAAGAGAATTCGAGAGAATCTTCATTAAGTACTGCAATGGTCTCACTGCATAAATCGGAATCTTCCTATCGGCCGCATCCAACGGGTAGAATGAAAAGAAACAGGCTGGTTTCAATACTTATACACTGAGATCCAGAAGTAACTAACTCAGTCAAGCGAGCATCACATCCTCTCGTTTTCGTGGGTACATAAACAGAAGATCTTATGTCCTCTGATCGGCTACTCAAACCCAAAATTCCAATAAATGTTAGCTCCTGTAGTGAACATTTATCTCCATTCTACATAATACACAAAGATTCGAAAATATAAAAATGCTACGTTTGAGTTCCTATCAATAACTTGCAATGAATTGATTTTAATCTTCAGAAAATCGCATGCAGGATATTGAATATTGGCGGAACGAGCTGTCCTCGGAAATTCGCGCAATGGACCAAGAACAAGAGAAACTAAAGGTAATAGGCTATTCCTAACGCAGTCCATTCCTGTTTTGCAAACAACCATCGAGTATTTTTAAAGGTCTTGGTTACGAAAAGCGAAATATTTGCTCATAGAATCATCAATTTCTTTGATGCGTGACTTATGAGTTTAAATGAGCACTCTGATTATGTATACTTGCTTTTACGTAGTGACCGCCCAAATGATCAGTGAAATATATTCACTCAAAACAAAATATACATCCACTGTTTAATCGGCTTGACATCTTACAAATAACTGTCTTTTAGAGGTACAGTTAAGTATCTTCTGAACAGAGCTGGTGTAAACGACAAAACGCTAGCAGAGTTAATCAGCAGACTAACCGGCACCGAGGCCTTAAGGAGCAGTTAAATAATCGCGGTTTCTGTTATCGGTTGGTTTGGTTGAAGAATAACAGCAGTATCACCTTCTTCCAAGTGCATAGACCGACGTCGAGCAATCCAATATGGATCTTCATAACAGAGCTTCAATTGTTGCACATCAGAAAAAAGCTAACCAACCCGGTGTAGTGGAAGAAAGTGTGTTTTGATGATTGCCTGTGTTTTATAAAGCAGGTATCTTGGATTAACTGGTGGATCGGCATTGGTACAACCGAAAGCATTATTGCGGGTCACCCGAAGTACGAGTCACTGTGTGATGCTCGCACACACACGGAGTGCACGAACATGGATACATGTTGAGTTGCGAGTCCAGATCTTCATGAAACTGCAGGAGTCCGACGAAGTGCACAGTGTATTTAACTCTGCACACAACTAACCTCGGCAAATGGGGTTTCTGAAAAATGCCGTTGATCGACGTAAACATCCTAAACATCACTGAGTCAATTCTCACTGTATTCACATTAATGTTATCAAAATTTCACCATACTGTCATTTCCTTTTACTTACAAAGGTGCCCTCAACAATTTGGTGAGAATAAAACCACATTATGGAATTAAGCATCCTAAGTAGTTTCGTTTATTAGGCAATATCATGGTTGAGTGGTACATGCGCAATACCACAACAATACAGTGACGGAAACAAGTAGCAATCTGTGAAAACAAATGGAATATACAAGAGATCTTCTCAGGCTCTAAATAACGCAATGCCAACGGTAATTTCAGTAGGATGCAAATGATGCTATGCAAAGTCTAAAATGAAGCAAAAAGGCTTGAAACTTTGGCTTGACAACTCTATAATCGGTTTATTTACATATATGGACTTCAGAGCTTGATCTGTAGAAGTTCAATACGATTGTAGTTTAATCGGATTATCCTTGCCTCATCCAAGCCATGCTGCAATGATCTGACTGATATAAATTGAACAGCGCTTATGTTCGTTGTTGAACAATTACAACTAATTAGGTGGTTCAAATATGATTGGAAAATCTTAATCGGGAGGTTACGGTTTGGAATATAAAAGAGCGATACTGTCTTTTCTAAGAGCCATCGGGTAAACCAAATATTGTTCACAAGTGTGGCTAAGCATGCAGGTGCGTTATCTGGCCATGTCTGATTTGAGATCATTAATGTAGTTGACAAGAAAATTTTTACATGAAAGTGAACAGGAACTTCAATCTTGGTCGTGGTAAGGGTATGTATTATTGGTGTGTTCTAAGAAGGAGGGAAATTCGGTCCAAAGTCCCATCATACAGGTCTAATTCTCTAAGGGAAAATGAAAGTACATCATTGAAGGTGCTGGGTTTGCTTATCTCGATAGCGCTTAGTAAACATAAATTTAATATATTGTTGAAGGACTAAAAAAAGACAAAACTGTGTTTAGTAAAGTGATACCGTCTAAGTTACTGAATTTGTAAAGAGAGGGACTAGCTGGCTGCTGAAGTTGTTTGAAAATATGTCTTGTTCTAACAAATGACTTTCAACTTCATGATTCAGCTACGATAAGTAATAACGGTATGTCACTGAAACAGAGTTTTTCGTATGAGCAGTTCATGCTGCCATGCCAAAAGAACCACTTAAACCGATTAAGCCGGAGCTAGTCCTGAACGTATTTCTTTCGAATTTACTGAGTTTACTCCGGCGTACAATGAAGCAGATAAGCCGTCGTTCCATTTTTGCTTTAGTACATTCTTCTAGGTAACACCGAACGTCCTGTGAAACTATGCAACACGTTCTGACGAAACAGTCGGGTCACCAGTAGATTAAATCGAACAGCAACTTTATGGGTGCGCTTTCATTGGTTCGTTCCAGTGCACCGGAATACTACATCACCATGAGGGTGGAATGACGATAGAATCATCATCAGGTCCTGTGTTTGTTAATGGCTTCATGGCAAGTCAAGAGACTGTTTGCTGATCTGTAACTAGTTTGTGGGACACCGAATTGGTGGCGTCGAACAGTGGATAGCAATAAGGCGAAGTGGGACTCTTTGTGTAATCCCATAACTAGTCAAACAGGCAAGGTGATGTTCAAATATACAATGTGTTATTGTCAGCATAAAGAAACGAGTGTAAAAATATGCGGTTTGCATTTGAGTTAGGAATGAGTGATAAGAGTACTTGTAAGTGTAAATTTAATTAGCAGTTCAGTCAATGTAATGATACCTTCTACTGGATACATTTTGAGTGAATTGAATTTATATATGCAAATCTTATACCCACAGGAAAAACTCCGTATTATGGAGATGGCAAAATGCCATATAATCAAGAAACCATTGCGTATAGCCGAAGAATGCCTGATAAATCGAGAGAGACGACACGGAATAGATGAAGTAAAGGATGCTGTTGAACGTGCCCTCAACAAGGTAAGTGTGGGTATGTAAAATCCCGGTTATCTTTGACATGAAGCCTGGCATAAGCTTTCTATCAAATATCCAATGGAACGTTCTCCACTGTCTGATCAAACAATTTATTCCAATAGATTGATTGCACTTGAACCATTTATATTTCCAGCAATAGTTGCTGAACGTAACTAAATTGTAGCAATGACGGAACAGAGCGAAAGAACAGGGAAACCTATGTAGGTAATTGAATATGAATTTATGAATCACCGGTATGGTCAACGAAACATAAGCGATGAGCATTGGCACCTACTTGAGCTTATAATGACAGAAGAGACCAAAAAGACAATCGAACGACATTTCAAAAGCAAAAACTACATTAAATACAAATATTCAAAGTCATCGTCGTTAAACGTTGCCAATAGTGCCCTCTATGATTCCATTTTCATCTCCTTAAATGACCCAAACGTTAGCACAATGCTGTTTGTCTGTAAAGTGAACACATGTCTCCACCGTCCCACTCCAGGAGAAAGGCAGAATACTTGGTAACTCGCGTTTTGCACCTCACCGTGCCATAAGAAGACTATTCCACGCAACTAACCATGAACATGAATTGACCACATTGACGTCAGTTATCGGAACCAGCAACCGTTAAAGATCGTCGTTCACTTTGTCGTTGTCATCCTGAATTAGATCAAGTCGTTGTTACCTCATTCTTCGTTTAATCCTTCGCTCAGAATTCAGCAGATTTCAAGTGTTAAATGTCTAATCGGAAACTTTACCATCAGGCGTGCGTAGCACATATCAGATAATACTGGCAGTCAAACCGCCCAGGAGGCGGTAGCGTTGTGATCCAAATGAGCACTCAACGGCTACCTGAACTTGTTACCAAGTGATCTACTCCAAAAAGATGTTGCCCACACCGCAGACACAGGTGACATGACGGCTCGGTTGAACTCTTTTAGAACAAAGTCAACTGGTTTAAGCCAGCCCACACAGCTGATACGATGGACCCATTGAGTTTAGTTGTTAATTCCCGACTTTCGACTGTCGGATCAGAAACTTAAAATATTGTAACGTAATAATGCTTCCGAGCCGAACATTCTTTATCCAGGCCACCTTGAAGATGGCGATGAGAAAGTCATTTCTGAACCGACCACACATATCCGCTACATATGGAAGACTGAAAAGGAGCTTCATGATGGGCATTTACCAATAATCATTCCGAACACCAAAAAGGTCCCAGAACATCACGTGATAATCAGAGTTATTAGCCTCTTTTGTATAGCATGCAAGATACTCCAGGTTTCATAACGCTGCGGTTCAAGTCAAAATAAATTTTGGTCAGGTTCACAGTCGTTAGCAGTAAATGAGTGAATAGGAGGAGAGATTAATCGGACACTCTAGATGAACGCCACCTGAAGGAAAATGTGTAAAATAAACTGCCCGTAACTGCACACTCCGTATTCAATGATTTCAATGGACTGATATAGTTAATTGAAACAACTTCGCGATGGTGGCAGCTCCAGAAGGCGTATCAAACAGCCGAATCGAACGGAGCTTTAGGTCTAAAATCTACACGACATTTAGTTGAGGTATGGAGTTAAATGCTCTATTGTCTGACACAAAGTAAAGACCGTGACCAGATAGAAAACTCGCCGGGTCTGGTATTTAGTTCTACCTGTTTCAGAAGTAGCCGGATTATAAAGTCCGCGACATCTACGACGCGACAGAGACGAGGCCAACACAGACAGAGTAATTACATGGTGTCCTAGCACCCATTTTGAAGTTGGGAATTATTAGTGAGAAGCATCAATCGCTAGACTCCTCTTTAGTCTCACAGATGTACCGAAGTAGTATGTTCGCATCAGAGGTCAGTCTCTCGCTGCCTACATGTATATTCGTTGAGCAGGCGAGCAAGACGAGATTGTTAATGGTTTCACCTATCTGGTTGGCGTTATCACCTGATTACGCTATCGCTGACAAGGTGTGCATGAGGATAACGAAAAGATGTAATGCATTAACTAATCTTCGTGAAGTCGCAAACACTCGATTTTTCATGAAAAGGAGGGTATGCGATGCATGTGTCTTCAGTTTTTTTTTTACGTGGATCAGGGACTTTGCCCATTCGTCCTGAAGATGTGTATAGACCTGTCTCTTATACAACGTTAAGTAGCCTGTACCAAATGAACGGACTGCGTAAGCAAGGCGGCAGTTCGTCAGCGCGTATTTGGGAAAGACAGGAGTAATCAAACGACAACCGAGATAACAAAAACGCACAACCCTCGTTGGTAGACGTTACACATGCAGCGCCGCACAAACTGATTGGTCAGCTGTTCTCTGATTGGCCGTGATTTACTTTGACGATTTGTCTCACAGTTTATTGGCTACATTTATGGGCCGCTTTGGTCGCCTGTACGTGTCATTAAATCAGTAAGACGTGGTGCGTTAACACATGTTCCGTGTCTGTACTCGGGCTAGGGTCGTGTACGTCTACTACTGCAGCGTCGTGTTGTCGAGTCCCAAGTCTTATTATTTTGAAAATTCCTATTGAGTCATAGAACACGAAGTGTAGCAAACATGTTTTCGATAAAATCTCATCAGGCTGTTACAGTTATAAAGGAAAATAAAACTAAAAACGGTTACATGCGAAACTTGGTATTGGTCAAAATTCACACCATCTCAATTTTGTGGCTGTGTATACCGACTGGGTGTTCAACTGTTTACATATCGATCGGGTGAGTCAGTTAATGGCCAAGGCAGTTGAAGCGATTGAACGGTTTTTCTGTCCACACAAGGTTGGATCATGTAATCGAATGCAATGGCCTTCGGCAGTAGCAGTCAGACCAATTACCTCATTCATCAGTTCACCAGTGATTGCTTAAATCTGAAGGACAAGGTGTCGGTCCACAACTCACCTATAGTGATTTACTCGTCGGTCGTACGATTTGGCACTTGTCTAGAAGAATCAGAGATCATCCAGCATGGATCGGGACAGGTGAGAGAAAATCAATCACGAGTGCCATTGTAGGTCACCTGGCTGACAGCGATCATCAGGTCAACATAGTTCGTTCTCACGTTGACCTCGCGGGTCGACAATATACTCCTTGTTTACTCGTTGCGTTATTCATAAGCCGACCGGCTTTGATTCGCTCGATTCTACACCCAGAAACATAAGATCCGAAGCAGAGACAACCGTATACTATCACAAACCTTGGAGCGATTGCTCTAGGTGGTCTTCGCGTCAAATCCAGTCCAGCCGTTCAAACAAAGCCCTGACTCGCCGCCATTCTATTACGATCGACTCAGCCCTTCTTACTCGATGAAACTTCTCACTTAGATTCATATGACGGTGGAACTCTGCCCCTGATATTGTAAACCAACGCGGTTTTACTCTTTAATAAACTGGACTGGCTTCAAGACCTTTTCTCTGGCGTAACCCATTCATAATAGGCATCTTAGAGACCTGGTGTAAGGAGCAAGTGTGGGACGGCGAATTGTTCAGCCCTGGTATGACAGTGTTTCGCAATGATAGTAAAGTCGTTGAAGTAGTTGGTGTTGCTTATTACCCGGTATCAGACCCAGACCTCAGGTACGTGTAACGGAATGCTACCAGATCTTCTGGAATCAAACTGGCAAATAGTTAACCTCTCACCTCAGTTCACTTGTTTGATGTGAGCTAAAGATTATCTTCCGCTCATAAGGATGCCGACATGGCTTTGCGCAAAGCTCTGCGTACATCAAACATTGATAATAAAGAGTTTAATCACCCGGAGCTCGGCTTCGCGAACCACTTAGTCAGTACTGCAACGTCTTCCATCACCGAGGATTTCTTCGAGGCAATAATGGAGCCTGGACTATTCCAGCGTGTCTGATACCATATAATGTGGTCACTGAGCAAGGCGTCGTCTTAACTGTGTTCTTACCAACAACGTTACTATGATAGGCAATCTAAGTATCACAGCTCCACTTGGTCATAATGATCACTGGATAATTGAATTTCGCCATTTACACGGAACCACCCAAAATAATTCCTCGAAATACAGGTCAGAATACGTATCAAAAGTCGAACTCCACTGGGCTGAAGATACAACTTAGCAATGATATACGACCTGACAGCATCACCACACTCAGCTGAGATGATCACTGACAGCTCATCATTCAGGAACTCTCCGATGCCGCTAACAACGATGTTCCAATAGAAGGGCGAGACACCTACAGTGTATTACCAAACGTCTGATTACACTGAAACGTTCAGCGTGGAACAGGTACCAATGAGAACAAATAACACTTGCGTTGGTTGAGTAGTTCATATGACGCAATCGTAACACGACTGCTTTAACCGAGATTCGGTCTTGTCCCAAGCCTGAAGGTGAATCCTGAGCTTCACTGTAGCGAAGTCGCAGCGTACACTAGGAGCAAGAGGGGCATTTGACTGCTGCAAACATCTGGTGGAGTTATCCATACAGATGCAGAGGTGGACAGCACACTGGGTAAACCGTCCGTAATTGTGCGTAACCGCAAGTAACGAACAACTTTTAAGCATATAAGCAATAACTCGACTGAGTATTTTCAAGTTTCAGTGCCATAAGTCAGAGATAAATTAGCGAACCTTCTAATTAACAAATCACTCGATTCAGGTTTGATGTTTCCTGTCTTCTTTACCAACTACGCCACCTAATTAACAGAACTGCTTACAAGCAGTCTTTAGTCGCCTCTTGTCAACTGGCCGCAAACGGAAAGCCCGGGAACAGTTAACATCCACACCTGTCTTCAGGTGTGGATGCAGAGATGATCCAGCCAGCTGCCGACCAGTAGGGTTGATTTCAATGGTCCATAAAGTATTGACCAACTTAGTAGATAACTCTGGGCCAAGGTTGAACGCCTTGAACCCATCAGCAAAGAGTTGCCGGACTTCCGCAGGAGTTAACCACACGCTGCGAATCCGCTGACGTTTGGACGGAGGCTACCTGCACAGGATTGTCCATGGATGTGGCTTGTTTTGACTTTTTCCAAAGCACTTAACAGGGTTGATCTTTCCATTTTGGTAAGGAAGCTCAGTAGGTATGGCCTTGACGAGCGCTTACATGAGTGGCCTGATGATCATTGAACGTAACGTGTGTTCAACGTCAATGTGAATGGATAGTTGTCAGTATGGTCCCTAGCCAACAGCGGCTGTTCGCAACGATCGATCCTAAGACTTCTGTTATTTACTCTTTTTCTCTTCGAATTGCCTGGCCTAACCACGGCACCGATGTTGTTTTTCTGATGTTACAAAACACCGGCTATTTTCGGATTGTCCGGAAAATGTGATAGTCCTTACAGAACGATTCACACTGTCTAAACCAGTAGTCCGTAGGAATTAGATCGCCGTACGATGTCGACAGACGTGAAGTTGTTCATAGTTGCCATCAAAAGTGTGCTCATTAGTGCTACCTTGACGACACACGGCGAACGAGACCTAGGGAGCATAGTGGCAGGCAATTTGAGTCTGTCTGCGAATTGTGCAGCCATGACTGAAAAAAGACAAATAGCACTGGGTCCCGTAGGAAGAATTTGTGAAAGCTTCAACCCTTAAGTGTTTCCCACTGTATTCGCCTTCACAATCTTACCACGCCCGAAAATGATCATGCAAGCCTGTCGCCCTTATCTGAGATAAGATTCGATATCTGCTGGGAATTATTCAGGGACGGGCAACTAGACGAATTATGGGGTTCAGGAAAATCCTCTACCCAAAAAGACTGACCGAAGGCGGTCGATTGTCAAATAACTGCAGAAAACTCATTAGGAACCAATTGTTGCCTACTGAATACTCCCCGCTGCGAATTATTTACTGGTGCATCTCCTCCCACTAAACAAGCATGAATGATTAAGTGGTTATTCGTCTGAATTGAGTAACGGAACGGACGGATTGTTCTGCAGATAGAACTGCTTCCTAGTTAGGATCTGTTTGAACTTGAGCTCATTGTCCAACTTCGTGGTCGCGGTTGTGAGTTTTGAATAATTACTCGATCGACACGTGCTTGAGATGGAACCTGCACAGCGAGTTTTTCATTCGATCGTTCTAGCCCATTCCCACAGATTGTTGAATGTGCATATTTGACGGAATGTTGATTCGCAATGTTTCAGTGTTCGTTGCTGATGTGATTGTTGTCAGTGACTTTATTGAAGTTTCCTTCTATTCATTTCCGTCCACTTTTCCTCTTCACCTGAGAACCGTTTAACACATTAGTTCACCGACGAAGACGCAAACAAAGATCTATCTCCCTGCCGTAGCAACCCGTGAATCTGTGTAACGTATACTTCATGTGTGTTTGGCATCAAGTTTGTGCTGCCCTTAACATGACTTTCCTACCGTTACCCACCAAAGGTGACCTTCAATGTTGGCATGGTTTTCGTTCATTTCCAATCGTTTTAGCGTTTCGGTATCGGCCAAATCAGTGAGGGCGGTTAGATTACGTAGTCACATGGCAATGGTCTCGGCAGTGGCAAACTGTTAGGGAGTCCATTCCCCTCTCCCTCCCCCCGTTCAAAACCGCCTCCGTGCTAGAGAAAAATGATTAATCCAATCAGAATGAGCGGAACTGTCCAGAACGGATCGAGAAGTAACCTTGGTTATTTTTTTTTCACCTGTCCGACCCCCATTCCGGTATACTCATTGATGGCTTATTGACCCTAATTATTTTTCTGTTTTCTGATTCGAGAATGTTTTTAGGTCACTACGCACCATATAAATACCTTGTATTTTTCGCCTTGTCGCACACGTTTTGGGACGGAACAAAGCTGTTTTGCACGCATCTTTGGTTTGTCTTGGGAGCAAATTACGGGGACAGTCGCGGTATTTTCGTGACCGAGATTTTCCGTGTTAATTATTACCAGGAGGAGAATCCGATTTTGTCAAGCGCACTACTATATCGAGGACGAACCAGCGTATCCTTTCGAGGGTTTACAACACCAGCATTCGCTGGTGAACGAGTTTTGAGCGGTTCGGTGGAACCCTGTAGAAAACGTTGAACAGGTCGTCGCGAACGAATAACAAGACGAAACGGTAACAGAGCGGAACGACAAGCGAGCACGCAGCGGGGTCGTACGTTCGAGTGCGCGGGGTACTTGTCGGTATCCATACTCGTTCAAACAAATGTTTAAGCACATACAAAAGTTGGAAACCAAAAGAGTACAAATGGCAATCGTAGCTCTAACATAGTAATAAACAAGATAGGGTCGCTACATGGGTAGCGCTTGATCCTAACAAGCAACTGTGACCGGGCTGAGGTCCAAGCTGCATGAACGATATATCAAAAAATCTCACCGGTGGAACTGACCGGATTTTTGTTTGCATACTGTGGGCGAGTCAACTTGATTGGACAGTCGGCTGGTGAATAATCGAGCATTAATAAGAGAAACATCATGCATCGTGATATCTCGCGTGAGCCACTTTAAATCAGATGCTGCAACAACAACATAAACCATCGGCAAAATGCTCACACGGCTAGACAGCAGTTATAACAAGAGATAAAGGCTAATTGTTGGCATTAGTCCCTACATTCTTTTTAAAGTGGCGCGATCTACAAGAGTTAACGGGTTTGCCTTCCTAATTTAAAGAAGGGAAGTCTACAAACTGCATAGAAAAGATGTCATCGAGTTTCTCTGAATCGTCCAACTCCGCAACACACATTTACAATAAACTGACGTGGACAGCTAGCATTTAACCTCGGTATGTATTCGATGTAACGAAAACCGTTACCGATGGCAATCATGTATAGATTTCACAAGATTAGTTGCAAGCACGTCAAACAAGAAGCATAGAAATTTTGACATGTAGTGAAGATATTCTGCAACAGACTGAATGGGCACACTCACGCCGCAGACATTCCGATGAAGTGCAAACAAAAAATGAAGAAATCCAAAACTACTGGTTTTTTAATCGGGGCACAAACATACTTGTTAATAACCTTCTTAGATATTTTCTAAGTACAACGTACAAAAATGCGAATCGTTCTAAGCAGTCTCAATATCCTGTGAGTATTCAAATTCTCCTGGTGAAAGGAAACATCACGCGAATGAACTCATCGTAGCGCCAGATGTAGCCTTACAAAATTGGCAATAGTAATCGCAAATGTATTTAGCTCAAGCGTAAAACTACCTTCCAAGCGGTACACATAACACAACAAGCAAGTTAGCAAAACTGTAGTGCACTCATATTAATTTTCAGTATAACTGCATGTGCAGTCAAACAATGACCACAGCTCATGCAACGGTAACGCAATACAGTGACGTACCGGATAATAGGGCTCATACAGATGAGGAACATGGAGCACAATAAACCAGACCATGTCGGGATAGTGTAGTTTGCACAGAACTAAAGGCAATGTCGAGGAAGTTTTGTGACTGAAATGCCGTTAAGGAAAGACTGGGGCCAAACATTTAAGATCAAGTGTGTGAAATGGATCTGTATTTCCTGGTTAGCTTACATAGTCAGTAACTATCTCTACGTACGGCAAACACAGTGAATAGGAGGAAAGCCCAGCAGACAATAGTTAGAGGTGATAAAAGAACCCGGTTTACTTTGGGTCACAATACCAATAATCTGCAGCCCGGGTGCCCAAGTGAGCTACCTCAACATCATCTGGTGCATCCCCAGGTTGCGGTAGGTAAACAGACTTCCAAGTATAGATCAATTATTAAATAAGTATCCCCACCTGACGAATAGGTAGTCAATGACAACGAACGGTAATATCATCAGAGAGCGATGGACTAGTGGCTGGAAATTCGAATTATCAACAGAATGCTCCATAGGATTTCTGGTAGTATTATAACACAGAGCAAGTTACTCTACAACAAAAGGTGTCACGCTCTCCAAAACGGAAGGAGATGGGTCGCCAGGCAGCGCGCCGTCCATATGGTATGCAGACATTTCCGGTTTCCGATAACCATGGATAAATCCCGAGAAAAACGCATAACTTATCATCGGTATCACCGGCTTTAACGGGTATGGAGGGTTCAATGGGAAACTTGAATAACTGGACCTACCTCAATTAGTGTGAGCCAACAGCAGACCTCGATCAGCACCTTTTAGATTAAATCAAAATATATTTGATAGACCAACTTTCAATTTTGTAGGTGAGATTCAACCCAACGTCAAGTAAACATGTCAACACTTCAAATAAATAACAGGGTCTCAGTCATGACGTTTCGTCCATAAGTCTTAGAACGCCAAAAGTTACTGCCAACAATTCCATTTCCAATAAAAATTTGTCACAAAGCTCTCCAGCACATAATTCAATCAACTTTTGCACATTTCAGGAGGTGCAACTCATAAACAGCTGCATTGAGCAAATCGTTCAGATACAAGCAAAGGGAGAAGTACAACTCACGTAAGTTAACGAGATAGAGATTCATTCAACACGTTGGTAGTTTGGATCCGAAAGAACCACACGTTATTTACATTTTGGAAGGAACTAGAGCGTCAAATCTGTCACAATATTTAGTGATAATGCAAATTCAGAAGAAAGCACTGGGTGTAGTGAATTCCCATGTTGAGTGTTCAGACAGTTCCAGCCTAATAGTATATGCCATGGGTCGTTAGGCAAATTTTGTATAACACGGTGAAGTCGGCAGCTAACCAGGTACACAAATAATGTATCCCGACCTACGGGTGGTAACGTAGGCGAGCTTGTGAAACACATCGTATAAGAGTATGTAGACATTAACGCCGGTTCCAACCAGGCTGAAACAGATTCTTCAGGGTCGGGTGTCATCTGAATCATCAGATCTGTCACATCTCCCATCAGTTGAGGGAATTATGTGCAAATCCCAAAGATTATTATTGGTCGCTGCACCCATGCGCGAAGTGCCAAATATAGCAGAGTAAATACGAGGATTAACAGCGTTCAAATCTCTCGATACAGATCACGGAACCAATATGCTATTCTGAGAAACCTAATTTGTTCCTAAGGTAAAAATTGTGGAAGTAAAGTCGAATCGCCAGCCTTCACAGTAGGATAAAACGCAAAACACTGGATTGTTCAATAACGCTGTCGACCGCAAATCTATGAGTTCCATTCAACCAAACAGACTCCAATAGCCAATCGAGACCATGCCCGCTACATATCGCATAAAGAAAACATTAGAAATGAGCAGTATTTAGCTGACTAGATTGTCTATTCGTGGAGTTCAACGATGTCAGTTTGCTGTGGATTTATTGAACAATCAGCTAACATGTATGCCATAAATTGGAACAGACAAAACGCTGATATCGCAACGTTTCGGTTATTGTTTAACTGGGTAACAAGCAGGCAACCCTTCAAATTATGTGAGCTTTCCAAGCCATGTCACCACAATTAATGCTGACCTCCGTAACCCTATTTTAGAATGAACAGCGCAGTCCAAAATGACATGCAAAAAGATGCTTGCGACAAGAATCACGCCTACGCCGTTGACCACGATGTACACAACATGTGTAATACATCCAGTGGAATCGGCCTCTACAGAGGGATAGAGCTAGAAGATAACTCGTAAGTTGCTTCGTAATGTATTTCAAACTAACTGTAAAATCCCCTACACGTTCATGCTTTCTATGGAAGAGTGGACAAAATACAAGACTAAACAATAGTGAAGAATGATGCCGTTCAGCGGACAAATCTGGAAGAACATTCACTACAGAATGAAACGCAACATTTAACCATAGCCGATAGTGGACAAAGAAAAGCCAGGGCAGCACCAGATAACGCGAGGATACGTTGTATAATAAATCGGCGGAGGTAGTTGGTCATCATTCACTCGAAGCGGACCACATAAAAAATACATGGACCCCGTTCCCATATAACCTACCTGTTAATTTAATTGCATTCCCATTTTCGTAAACACCATAGAAATGATCGGCTTAAAAACACGACTTCATTGCTTATCTGGATTCATGTCACAATCTACACCGACCGCATGCACAACCCCGACCGAACTCCGTAAAACGTTTGACATATAAATGAAACTGCCCAAGAAATCGCAATATTTCCGTACCTGCACACATACTTTATGAGACGTAAAATAGGAAAAACCGTGTTACATACGGTAACATGACTTCAAAAAAGGGTTAGAGGAACTGCGATATTACTCAGGGGAGGGGCGACTAAACACAGCAATTCTTTCTTAATATAGCAGTAAGACCGACACTGGCATTTTGTATTGCCTCTTCACTACCAAACAACAATAACCAGGAGCATACATGACACTAGTAATTTTCTCGCCAGAAGGCTTTTTTCCCTGATCCGTGGTTGTACTAGTCGTCGAGTCGGTGTAAGTGAGACCATATGTGAAAAAGATGGTTCACTTATCACCAATCAATCGCGTCGACCGCGTCGAATTGACAGGTGGGCTGGACATTCTTGAAGAACAGTTCAGCTGGCCTCAACCAGATCATGTGGACGACGGGACCCGAATGGTCAGTTACTGCATTCCAGACGGTATTCCGTCGGAGGTAGAAGTGGTCCTAGAAGCTCAAATTATTGAAGCGTAACAAGGCTCCTGGACCAGACCTCATCCCTCCTCTTTTCAAGGATGGCGGGGAAAGGTTGATATCAGAACTGACAAAACTCCTCCAGACGATTTGGGAGACTGAAGAGGTACCTCGCGATTGGTGCTTGTCAACAGTAATTCCCGTTTTCAAAAAGGGGTCTCGAAGTCTATGTGACAACCACAGAGGCATCAGTTTGGTATCTGTTGCTTCCAAGTTACTCACTGGCCTCATTTTACGTCGGCTCACTAAACCCAGAGAAAGTCAGATACGTGAAGAACAGGCAGGATTCCGATCCGGTCGAGGGTGCGTTGACCACATTTTTACCTTGCGACGGATCTTGGAACATCGGCACTCTTATAGGCAGCCGACGGTCTTGGTCTTTTTGGACCTGAAGGCTGCTTTCGATTCAGTTGCTCGTAACGTTCTCTGGAACTGTCTTCTTCAAGGGAGTACCAGGGAAATACGTGAATCTGTTGAGATCACTGTATGCTCACTCTGCAAGCAGGGTGAGGGTTTATGGACAGCTGTCTCGGGATTCATTACTTCTAGTGGTGTTCGTTAAGGGTGTCCAATTTCCCATTTCTTGTTCAATTTTGTCATGGACGACATTTTGGAGGGTGCGCTTAAGG
>LOND01000519.1:68306-80678 GCA_014220965.1 Paragonimus kellicotti | reverse complement strand
GTCTGGCCGAGTGCTTCCTCAAAATCTGGAATGACTAAGGCTGAACGCTGCAGCCAAGCGTGAGTGGACATCGCACGCATTGGTCTTGGACGTTAGTCTGTGATGATGCAATTAGGCCATAGACCTTAACCTGAGCTGAAGTTTGTGAATGAGGTGCCGAAACAATCTTCATAACCCGGAAGTTTGCCATGGTCATGACACCGGTTACTGATTGAAAGAGTAGAACTAATAGAAATAGTAGACATCAAGTGGACAAGCGTTAGCAAATTGGCCACAAATGCCATATACCGTCTAACGACTCAGTTGTTTGGTTTTGCGACAAGACGTCAGAATCTCGAAATTTCGCGGTATAAGTGGAAACACAACATGATGTGCTTCTATTACTGTTGGAAAGTTGTTGGTCCACAATCAAGCTTCCAATAATTTGAATAACTGTTTGAATGATAGATACCACATTTGTTATTAACCGTTTGTTGAATTCCTCCACCTGGGTAATATGGCAGTTTCTCTTCCTTCTGGTTTCAAATATCAATGCACGCTTATTTAGCGCCCTGCTTGGCTTTTTGAACGCTGAGGTTATCAACCGTCAGTGGGGGAAGCCCTAGGGCGCCGAAACCGTGCGATTTGACCCATAATGCGTGTACAATTCTGCGTCAGCCAGTGCGGTTGTGATCACGGTGGTATATTTTGGCCGTTCGCTAATCAGACCTGCTTTTTGGTAAGCATTTCCGCTGATTCCTGTGAATTTGTTTGAACTTCGGATTTTGTTTCAGCGTCCTCAAGTGCAGGACGAACATCGAATTAATTTTCCCGGGAAGTTAACAATAGTTAAACCTTAAATATGAAGATACCACAGACGCTCGTATATTTCCTTTATTCAGCCAAAGCATCCCCATGTCATGGATGAGGTTTACACAGGAAAACTTGTCTCAATCTCAAAAGCAACGCTCATGCTCTGAGCAACTTCGTTGTAAAATAGGAACAGTTTTAAGAAATGTGAAAAATGCGATATACGGTCAGTTCAATGTAGTCAACAACGCACTGCAGGCCAAAATAATGCAAACAATGAGTGCGAGAGATCAACTTCGGACAGCAGTAAAGAAAGTAAGTTGACTTATTCGTACCCGCAATTATCTCGCTTGTGTTCTAGATAGCACAGGAGATATACGAGACAGAAAAACTGGTTCAACTGCTAACCCAGTCTATCGAAGATAAGCTGAAACCGTTGAAGGTTGCTGAGACGAGGCTGAAAGAACGGACCAAAAGACATAGTATGGAGTTATGTCAAGATGACCCGATGAAAACGTGAGTTTTCAAGTTTCGATGTGAAACCAATAACCTGCATGTCCGATCAATGATGTATGTTGAACAGAAGCAGTCTCATTGTTAGTACTAAACCTGGAATGTCACACTTGTACTCCATACCAACACTAAGCAACGTAGAGATAAAGTAAGTGATTGAGCTCATGACAGAGAACAGTGAATCATAGTTTATGCTAAGCATTCAGAAAAAGAATGGAGCATACATGAGTTTACTCGGGAGATTGTCGATATGCAGTAAGTTGGTGCATCAGGAAATTGAGCAAAAAAAACATTCATTAAATCCAGAGTCCACTCGGTGATGTACACACGTCCCAGAACCCAGCTGGTCAATTACGTACTATCAGGAGACTAATAAGTGACAATTATGTTTACTCGCACCACGATCATAATGCAGAGTTAGAATAGGAAAGAAAAAAAGCGAACTTATCTCGAAAAACCTCTAGTATAAAATGGGCGAGCAGGATGATGGAAAGAATACGGAAGCATCAGCGAGACATTCACAGCCGTTTTAACTGCCCCGTGTCAGTTTAAAAAACTCCATCAAACAGTGACAGTCACCACTGAATTTGACCAAACGTTTTAATACCCGTGAGATGATGTGCTGTCGTTCGCAGGACACAGTTAACGTACAGTATTTTCCGAATTATAACTGACAGAATGACCGGTACATCGGTATACACATTCCTCGTTTTCAGATTGCAATGCGAGACGATCGAACTGCATACCATAATACGTGCACTCAAAGAGAAGCTTCATCAAGCGTGTCTCAGCCAAACTCGTTTGCAGCGAAACCAAGAAGCACTACAGGCAGACATTGCAATCAAGGAGAATTCACTGGAGATCGACCAGCGATGTCTCAACATGAGGAAGACATTCCCGATCAATGACAAACGAGGAACCCTGTTCTCTGTACCAATTTCATACTAAGCAATATAAATACAAGCTTAGAGATCTGTTGACGCCGATTAGCAGACAGAATCAGGTTTTCTGTTGCCCGAATGTGTATATATTACGACTAATCCATTAGTAATGGTTTTGGCTTTTTAGTCATCATCCGTCCACCTGGTCTCATATTAGTCGGCAGCGATCCATGTCATAAAACTAGTTGGCAACCTCAATACGCCTCAGTACCCAAGATATAGGCATCGTTAAAAAGAGTGAACGATTTAACCAGGTCATCTCCATGAACTGTCGGCGTCATAAAGTAATCGCTACCTTGACGCCGATGCACGCAAGTGCTCAGACAAATCTACGGTAAAACAATTGAAGAGGACTTACGATCCAACCAAAACGACCAGCATTGCAGTACGTACGTGAAGTTGTTCCGGCGTTACACTAATGGACTTCGCACCAATGTTAGTCACGTACCAAAGGCGGTTTGATCCTGAGCATTTAACTAAAGGAGTAACCGGGAGGGGGTTGATAAGAAATATCATCGAAGATAGCTTGAAAACTAGAAATGTATCGCGGCATATCGAAAGCTTAGAAGAACGAGACAGTTCCGTGATGTTTTCTTTCCGTTTCTCCGACGTGAATAATAAACACCTGTGTCCTGTAATGGATTTAGTGCACTGCCATATAAATAAGCTAGAAATGCGCCTACACACGAGCAACCGGCAGCCCGAAAAGCGATAACCTCGTAGCGTGCGGGGAAATCTCACCAGCCAACATAAAGTAAGTAAGAGGATAAGATCTAAAACCGTATTTAGGCGCAAAAAAACTGATTGGACGACAATGATGATACCCACGACATTACAAGAATGCGTTGGTCGACGAGGCCACCCAACCAAATCCGGTTGAACACAGCGACAGATAAACAGATTTGATTCACAACGTCCGCTGTGCTGACGAACCACATCAATAAACGCAACCTTGGTGGCTTTCATGTTATTAACAGGGCCATGCAACCTGCAAATAGAGAACATTGCGCCTTACCGAATAGTGACGTGAAAACGGATTCAACTAAAATATCTCGAATGCACACAACAGCAGCTTCGGGCTGTACCGCAAAATCACTGTTGGTGTCATCAATGCGATAAAAGCAGCTGGACCTTCACCACCCATACTGAGTAGTCTATAACGCAACCGCTCTACGGCTGCGAAAGTTGGCAGCCGAGCATCAGTGATTTTCGTAAGCCATCTGTGCGAACGACGAGAATAGACCTTATCTCACGAGAACGTCTCAGACATGCCTGTCACAACGCACCTTCTGGATATGGTTGAAGAAAGCAGTCGGGTGAGTAGCCCATTATCCAGAAAATACCGGATTTGGTTAGACAAATCGAAAACAAATTTTGCAACCGTATTCACACTTTTATTAACAGGAACATTCTACTTCTTTCGAGAGACACCGACTGTACGACCGCGACGACCGGTTGTTTTTGTGTGTTGACCACGAACACGCAAACTGTAAAGAAGAGGAAACAAGCAAATGAGACGGCCCTAAACAACAGATGGCAGAAAAGTCACCTCACATTTTTGCAAACGTTGAAACGAACGCCTAGACAAACAATCGTCCTTGGTTGAGTTTCAATCATGAAACTAACAAGGTTGCTCGTTACGAAGTTGGATGCATCGTCGTGCTGCTCACTCAACTAGTTCACTTGACACAGACGAACTAGAAGAGATAACCGCAGTCAAGTGCTCAGAGTTTAAATGCATCTTCGCATCAAATTGCCGGGTTTACTACTCACAAAGCACGATAGAATACTCAAACTGTGATAACAATTTGTTTTAGTTGTTGCATCTTTGGGCTGGTAATCCATTTGCGCTTTTTTACTTCAGAGCTCATACGCAAAGGTTAGTAAATAAGGTCTATAGCACGGACCTGTCGCATTAGTTCGTTTGACGCGAAATCAGTTCCGTGCATCTGGGCTCAACTGTTTACAACACATGCACTGTATGCGTTAGCCTAGACGGGCGTCGCTGTAGCCTTGTGTATGAAGAGGATTTATGAACGCACATACTTGAACAATGAATTTCACAAGTTGAAGGTATGAAGTGCATTTTAAACAGGTCAGTTTGACAACCTAAACGGCTCAAGAGGCCTGATAATAATAATAATAATAATAATAATAATAATAATAATAATAATAATAATAATAATAATAATAATAATAATAATAATAATAATAATAATATATTCTACCTCACGTTGACTAGCTTGCTAACTGACAGAAAGCATATTCAGGGGATTCAGAACGGTAAAGTTCACTTTCTACAATATATACCGAACAAAGAATGCATATCCCTGTGGAAAACCATTTGACACAGGCGACGGTCTAGATAACTGTACATAAATACGTATTCTGTACTCAGAGCAAACATTCAAGTACGTAAACAGATTAACTTCCCACAGGTTCTTATGGAAGAGGTAACCGAAGTGAACACGACGAGTGACCGAGACAAAGACAACGATAGGATCTAACACGCCCTGATGGCCACCTGACAGCCGACGTCATCACGAAGACAGATGCGATGTGATGCACTACGCATCCCGATTACCGACTAGGTTAAACCAGACAGCGTGGAAAACATCAAGAACCTTATATGAGGTTAGTCACTTTGCCACCCACATTGGAATTGGTATAAAGTTGGCTTCTTCATTCCGAAAATCCCTGGCAGTTTTAGTTTAGTATTGCAGTGACGGAGATTACCCTAGTCTGCCTGCCGTACAATGTGTAAAATTCTTCCCAGAGTCATAGTTTACATTGTACATAGGATATTTGCCTGCCGTCTGCTTGTTGCATGCGATCGCGTTTGTTTGTTTGCATGCTTGTCAGCCTATGCGCGCCAATAGCGCTCGCGCACTCGACGGTCACATCCTGAACGTTGTTAGCCATTTCTGCGTATCGGTGTCGTTTAGTGCGGCAGGAGACCTATTGTAACCTTCACATAATATACGTTGGGTCTCTCAATTATTCGCACTTTTACTTCGCGTCTGGTATTTATTGCGTACAACTGGGAGTCGTCAGTTTCGTGCACGTCCGCACTTCACCATCTACTCGCCAATAAGTGGTACAGGCACCTGAGCCAAATGTCTTGGCTGATAATTTTTCTCCTGTCTAGGTCTGAACAGTCTCAGAGCAGTTGAGTTCACAAAACCACTAATCTCGCATACACCCTACTCCTTTTCTCCAAACGAAAGAAAAAGGTGAGCTTCTACAATCGCTAATCCGCTGCTTCAGGCTATACCGAGATTTGAATGGTAATCGTCATCAACAATATTTTCTTCATTCTTTTCAATTACATACACGAAATCACAACCGAATGGGTGCAAAAATGGGTGAACATAGGCAAAATAGTAGTGTCTATCTAACAATCATGGTATGTTACATGTCCGAACAGTGGAAATTTTGATAAATGTGCTAAGAATAAATATAGGCAGTTAAGTAGGGTCATGCGAGCATAGTCTAGAAAACATAGTGTGGGAAACAAGAATTGAACAATAAAAGGATGAGGCATTAGGATACAATATGTAAATGACTGGCCTATGTACCAAGGTGGTGCTAAGTTCATACTATCTGCTTCGGGACACAGGACTGTTTCTTAAGGCGTACGGTTAGCGTCTCAGAAAAACGCAAAGGCGCCTTACAAGCCCATATAGTGAAACAGGTGAAGAAGCCGAAATAACTGAAAGTCGACGTCTGTTGTGTTTGATAAGGTAGAGCCCAGAAGAGTAGAGTGCAGCACAATCAGCCTCTGCTAAATACCGTCTGTATACCTTAGGTGACCCACTGCAAGTCACTGATCAAGACAGAGTGGGTATAACTTGGAGTAATAAGGCGTAACTTGCGTTGATAAATCGGACTGTTAGTGGTAGACTGTACACCGTCTATACTGGGAGGACAAACCCAAGTGTTCAACCGTAATATTCGCTAATGGCCCTCACAAAGTGCGGTAGTGACGACGTAAAGGATGCATTTTATGAATCAGCGGCTGTGCAACAGTCGACACGCAGATCCGATACCGTCATTCCAATCAGATACAGTAACGTAGAGACGAGGCAGTTAAATGGCGTTGATTCTTATGCAAATGGTAAACTTTAGTTAGCATCAGACCCCTAAGATGTAACAGATGTAAGATATGTGGTGAGCACCAACTGCTTCAACACTCACTTCAAGCATACAACACATCAACGCCTCATTTGGTACTTTTCCAGACCTGATCAGGTCAAATGTTGGATCGGTTCAATAGCCATAACTAGTTTCGTCTCCGGCAGCCGATCTTGACGGAGAACATGTATGGACTAGGACTATGATCATGCACGTCATCGACTTAGTCCTAAGAATGCTGGATGACTTTCCCAACAATAACAGCGAATGGCAATTGTGAGAGGAATCCAAACTGGGGCGAGACAAACCAACCACACAAGCTTAAAATGTAAAACGGGTCATCTGATCTCTCAATATCCTAGCTCGAGCACGGCCCAAACTTCACAAGCCCTGCTGGAAGCAGGTGTTGCTGTTCGCGCTACGAAGACTCGCTGATACAGCTAACATCAAATCACAGACAATTTCCAAGATGTCAGGTGAAAAATTTCGATCAACAGTTCATACAACACAATTGGGCGAGACGTCGGAAATAACCTCAGACGAGTACATCCGCTCAGGTTGTGGGAATTGTTAAACACGCTGCACATCAGACATTTCTCGAGGAAGCTCACTTCCCTCATGTTTGTTCAGATTCTTTACAGATTAAAACGGAAAACTGATTGGGCGCTTACAGGACATGAATAGCAGTCCGGACGGAAACTGGTTTGGGCGACAATGGCGTGGCACTAGCGGTCGATCATTTATACGAAGAAGACTGTTAAATGATCTTCCGTGCTGCCCGGTATAGTTGAATGTACTGTGCAACGGCAAAGTACAAGTTGTTGCCTTGAAACGATGTTCATTAGATTAGACAAGTGCTGGAGGTTGTTGAATAATATGCTCGCTTAAAGACGTATCCAAAGAGCAGGAGTTTCGGAAGTGTAACCAGAACCCGTATTTCTAAAGTCAAAACAGCTTTCTACAATCTGAAGCATCATTTCGCGACAAAAAACGTCGGATTTACAAGTGAAAGTCGCAACTAAGTGGCCACGGGGATAGCGGTTTCATTTCAAGCTATAAAACGCCGTGTTGCGGATAGAAAGTGAGATCATGTGGATTTATTGCAATGAATTGGTTTGTTGCACAGTGCCGGTTTTAACAAGTATAATATTTCCAGATAAGCCATGTCAGACAGTCACACGAAAGATACTCGAATGGCTCGACACTAGCTGCGTGCTTAGATGGTGAGGCACACAGCAGAGCATAGGGCAGAGATACTTCGTGTTTAGATGCTAAAGGAAGCAGTCCCATGGTTAAGTGGTTTTTTTTATTGTGGAAACTACGCGCTCTCCACGGCTGTTAAACCATAACAAGTTGTACCTGTGTCGCCCACAACGCAGGACGAGCAGCTCGCTACCAGTCCTCAGAATCGCAACGACTGTTTTTATAATGATCATTAACCTAACCGAACAGTGGCCATAAATGACCTTGTACTAATGCGACACGCCATCAAAAATTACTGCCAGGTCTTGTCTTATATCCGTCTTGCTGAAGGCGCCTCACTTTCATTTACTATTCCGTTGCTTGCCTCGCTGTTTGCTTGTAATCTGAGCACAAACGTAATCGTTTTTCGCAATTAGGCATCCTCTCTCTGCGTTTCTTGATCAGGACTTGCTTTCTTCTTTAAAGTCGTATGGCAAGTAAGTATCAGCCAGAACCACCACTGCTGTCTATGATGACGATGGTAATTCTTTTTACCATCCCCTATACTGGACTAAAACTGTAAAGTGATTAAAGCCCGCACTCGTCGCTATCTGCGTGTATCTACTAAAACTTACTCTGCTGTACTGGTTTTCTGGAAAAGACGGTGCAACTGAGCATTCGGACAGACTGCTAAGATTCATAAGATCTGCGTGTTTGGTCTGATTCACGTCGATATAGGCATCGCAGAACGCATCCACAATAGCATCTGAATAACAGCCTGCTGGGGCGCACGGCGATACGAAGAAAACAACACTTTCCTAATTTGCATCATCACAGACTAACGTCCAAGACCAATGCGTGCGATGTCCACTCACGCTTGGCTGCAGCGTTCAGCCTTAGTCATTCCAGATTTTGAGGAAGCACTCGGCCAGACTCATTCCAAGTTTACGTCTGGTGAATAACCGTGCTAGAATCGCATAATTCACATCTCAGGGAGGTGCCTCATGATCCATGAGAGACTTGCCGGGCAGTTTGTCGACCTATTTGACGGAAAGTGCAGACATTCGAGAAGCTAGTACTTACCGAGAATGCAGTAAAGTGGAAGAAGGGATAGATTTAAATGGATTACTGTCGTTGACGAGAACGATAACCTTCGATACACTCCGGTAGTTCATGCCGCGGAAGTGCGTTCACCTGCGAAACTGTATCTGTCACGGACTCCAAAATCTGCGAAACTAATAGGTTGCAGGAAACTACTTATAGGGCGACGACATGGAGAGATGATCAATGTGACTGCGCAGTGAATAGGGTATTAATATCGCAGTTACTGACGGACATACTAAATGTAACCTACGCTACGCCAGGCTTTTGAGAAAAATACCTCGAAGCTGCCGGTTAGTAGCCTGACATGTATCCCAGGCCTACCCTATCTTATGACGTTCCTACAGTACACAACTACAAACGCCAAACCATACGAGCGGTAACCATATGAAATTTCGAGTTGCTGTCTCCGTCAAGTCGGACTATGAAGCTCGGTAACTTTCTTATGGAAAACTCCACATGACGATTACTTTACGAACGCCCAACCGGAAGCAGGATTGTTCAAATACATCTTGGAACACGCATCCAGTAAACAGTCTCAGTAACAAATCATGAGATTACTGACGGTGATGGCTCCCCGTCAAATCAACGCCAACCAACAGTAGAGGTCTTAAAAACTCATGGTAGGTTAACCGACCCTGTTAAATATTACACCGAACGGAAGTCAACAGCGTTGGCGCAGAAACTAGTTACAACGTGAATACCGTATTCGCGCCACATTGTGTCGAAATGAAAATTCTTGCACAACGTATCGAGACAGGTCTCAACCTTGATTATTTTGTTTCAATGTAAGTTATTCTAAACTCCACTCTGTCATTAGAGTCGGTCATTGGTTCCGCAATTGGATTGTACAAACCAACTAGGCATCCGAGCCAACAACATCAACGAGAGAATATTGCATTAGGTACGAATGTGGTGACTGTGCCACTTTTAGACATCCGAGGTTTGGAGGTTCCATTGCACACAAGCTATTGTGCAAAGGTATGAGGCATCATGAGGCAGTCTGCTAACTGACGCTTCAACAAATCACGTTCTGCAAGTAAACCAGAAGGCATGGACGCTGACTATGTCCAACTTATTGCATAAAGGTTCATATCTCGTAACTAAAAGTAGCGATTTTCCAGCATCTTAAATGCGACCCACTACAGAAGGTGGCCTTGACAACAGTGGAAAGATCCTCTCTAGAAGCATGTGCAGACTGGCCGCGAGATCTGAGCCACTTGGCGGTGAGACTGCTTGGCGATGGGGCGCGGTGGATAAGACATTAATATTAATCTCGGTTACGAAGTGGGCGTGGTAGACGTAACCGACGACACACCGAACTTCTAAAATGCACCCCAAGTTTCTCCACTGCGCTGAATAACGTGTCCTCGGTCAACCGTTGGACGATAAGCTTTGTTCGTCCGAGGGCTCCCTCTCAGCGGCAGACAACGGGGCTGCAGCTATAATTAACAACTGACCATCACCACCGGGAACTTAAAACACATGCGAGGGTCCATTTTGAAAAATGGTGTTGCCACCTACATACATTGACAAACCGCAGCTTCAGTTTTGCCATCCTACGAAACTTTAAAGATGGCTTGTTTTTTATGAATTCCGGAGAGGTCTAAACCGACAGCTAAGTACAATCCTGTAATTTTCTGAGTACACCCCATGTTTGCTGACGCTGCGAAAATCACGTCAGAACTAATCGGAGCATCCACAGCACAGTTCAATACGGTGAGCTGTACTTTGACTAGAAACTGTTCTTCAGACTTAAGCAAGCACTTCATGAAGTCGGTGTCCATGGGTGGAGGAACCAAGAGGAACAGCCCAAGCACACTTAAACAAAACTCACCCCCAGTAATGTCGAAGGCCTCTGTGAGCACGGATTCGCTTCAGACGCTCTAAATCCTCGCGTAGCTTCGTCTCAAGCGGCGCTGACATTAGTTGTACATTTTTACCATCGTCGACATCACGCTGTCTGTTTAGGAACCAAGCGGGAATTTTGTACTGGCGTGGATTAGCCATGACAGTAACAAGTTTATCGACCTCATCATCAGTTAACTCTCCCGCTCTTTTGTTTACATCGATGTCAGCTTTCTTGCATACCACATTTGCGTAACGGCGGCCAACACCCTTGATAGCGCATATAGCATACATAATTTTTCTCTGACCATCGATGTTTGTGTTCATCACTCTCAAAATATGTTGAAATTTCTCAGGTAAGCAATCAGATCCTATAAAACACCAAGACAATAAGCCAGGGAATACCAGGGAAAACCCACCATCACGAGCGTGCACAAATAGCGCCAAAAGTGAAATGGGCATATGAACACAAACTATTGCCACACTATTAAAAAAAAGAAATTCCTGATTTATCCACTTCGAAAAAGTGTTTTATTCCCTCAGTTTTTCATTTTTTTTCTTTTTCATGTCTGAAAAATGCTATCAATAATGATCATATTGCGCGCGGGTTATTGAAATTCAGTCCATATTTCTTGCTGCCACTGGCCTATTTGTAGTTTTGCTCTTTACATCAAGAACCACATGCAAGTACCGTGAGTGGTTTCCAGAAAACGTACCTATTTATTACATGTAGCTGAGTGAGTTGGTCGTTTAACAATTATTTGTTTTGTTGAATATCGGTGGCCACGCCCTCTGTCTTCTCGTTGGTTTCTTTTTCTTCTTACGATCAAAGTCTTCCTGCTAGTGATTGCGAGTCTCCTCTGCAAGAGCTGACAGGACTGTTCGTATCAGGCGCGCGCAAGTCACTCATACTACGAACGTTTATCTCGATGTTATTAGAATTTGATAACGTGTAATTCTTTTGTTTCACCGGTTTCTTATGCAGCTGAAATCATGAAACTTGTGCGGCGTCCCCGCCGCGGATATCCTGGTAAGAGTCAGTAGCACGGAGTTTGTGGTTGCCACAACAGATTCTATCTCGGTTTGGTTGTTGTCCGTCCGCACCGATCACATGAACTGCTGAAATGGCGAGAGTATGTGAAGTGTGCTGAGTGCTGAAGCAGTTAGCAGCATCCGGGCAACAAGGATGTTTTCACCGTTTTGTTGGAAGAACAATGGAAAGGGAAGACTATACGAAGGAGGTAGGGAGAAATGAGAAAAGACGAGAGAGGAAGGAAATGACAACAATGAATGTACATGAGATTTTTACGTGTCCGCGTCGAACAGACTCGGACAGCAAAACTATGCCGCCTGCATGAAACGCTACTACGTGGTATAGAGACCGTGTGCTTACGGTCCCTGAGATTCATTGTACCGGCGAGTGTAAAAGCTCCTCGTAGGGATGACTCGAGGGTCATAGGATTTTGTATGTTGGTATAGGTTCGCCCCTCAGACACCTGTAGGCTGGGGGGAAATGGTTCCAGCTTTGACAGACGGTCTTCATACGACAAGGAAAATAAACTACCAACTCTCTCAGTGGCCCGTCTCTGGATAGCGTCTAGAGCAGCGACATCTTTTTTCCAGTACGGCGCACATGCCTCAATGTTGACTTCAGGCAGCGGCCTTACCAGTGTGCCGTAGATACGTGAGAATCTGTCGACTGGGAAATTATCAAGGATCCTACTAAGCATAGCTAGCCTGCTGCTGGCTTCCTGTTCCAGTAGCATAATATTAGTACTAGGGGAGAGGTCCGATGTAACGACGGTACCTCGGTCGTGCTCCTGGTGAACAGTGGCTAGGGTATCACCATCGATGCGAGGTGTTC